>BHFT01003202.1:0-29556 GCA_004320025.1 Laticauda laticaudata | reverse complement strand
AACCAACGGATGGCAAGTGTTTCTCTCCATTTTACATCCTCTTTGCATCCGTTGGTGCTGTGTGACAGGGGCTTAAAGCAGAATACCAGTATATGGTCAGAATCTGAACAGATGAAATCAGGAAAGCTAAGGGTCAGTCCTAAGACTTGCAACAAATGTCAACAATGATTTTTAAAAAGTTTCTTTAAACATATAAAAAACAAGAAAAATATCAAGGAAACAATTGGGACACTAATGGCAGAAAATGGCAAGGAAATGATAGGCAGCAGGGAGAAAGCAGAATTATGAAATAATTATTTGTATCTGTCTTCATGCAAAAGGAGTCATAGTAGATAACTAATTAAATATGAGCCAATAGTGTGCTGCAGCCACAAAAAAAGCTAATGTAATCCTAGGCTGCAGCAATAGAGGCAGACAATCAAGATCATGTGAAGCATAACACTTGGAATATTGCATCCAGTTTTGGCCACCAAATATAAAAAAGTTTTGAGACTTTAGAAAGAGTGCAGAGAAAAGCAACAAAGATAATTAGGGAGGTGGAGTCTAAAAACATATGAGAATGGTTGCATGAATTGGATATGTCTAATCCAGGAAAAAGAAGGACTATGAATGACATGATAGCAGTTTTTCAATATTTGAGGAGGTGCCACAAAGAAAAGGGATCACTCTGTTTTCCAAAGCACCGCAAAGCAGGACGAAAAGCAATGGATGGAAACTAACCAAGGAGAGAAAAAACCTAGAACTAAGGAGAAATTTCCTAACAGTGAGAACAATTAACCAGTGCCTTCTAATTAACAGCTTGCCTTCAGAAGTTGTTGGTTTTCTACCACTGCAGCTTTTTAAGAAGAGATTGGACAGCCATTTGTCCAGAATGCTCTGCAGCGTGTCTTCTACTTGTACAGGGTGTTGGTCTAGAAGACTTCCAAGGCCCCTTCCAACTCTATTCTGTTAAAGCTATCCTTTACAAAAGGGAACATTGAAAGGCAAAGATGTAGGAAAACGTACCTCTGTTGTAAAGTTATTTCTTGACTACTTGATTTTATAACTAACTTCAATAGCATTCAGTATAAAATCTATTCCAACCACATATTTAAGCATTCTGGCTAGATTTATTAAGCTAGGGCTATGTATCTGTATCTGTATAAATTTATTCATTGATAGGAACCAAATCAAGCAAATTGGCAGAAGTTAAAAGGTTAAAGTAAATTGAGAAATTCACTTGAATCTTTACAGTTTACTTATTGCTGTGAGATTTAGCTTGGTGATAAAAAAAAAATTTAGTAGAAAGCTATCTTTTCTATATTTCTTCCTTTCTAACATCTGCTATAATACAAGTGTGCATCATCAAAGAAAGTATGTTCTTCAGACCACAGGAAAGTAAGTATGGAAACAATATAGGTTAAAACTTGTTGTATAGAACAGGCAGTCTATATCTGCTCCCTCTTCTCTTTTCCTTGAGTTATTTCATTTGTGGCAGAAAAATAACTCACTAGTCGCATATTTTACTTTTGCTTCTTGTCCTGATGCTTCAGATATTTAAATGTCAGTGTTTTGATGTGCCCTTTTCAGAAATCTGCTAGAGTCTGAATTGTATTTAATGGGCAGAAAGCATTTTCAGTTCAAATAATTTAAGCAATTATTGTGAAGAAAGGAACTTTCAGAGCCAGTTCAATTCTTCCCATAAAAGAAACTTTGTGAGTAGCAGATGTGGATCTACTCCAATTAGACAGCAAGTTGTCATTGTCCCTCAGCAGGAAATCTTGGGAAGAAACCAAAGGATGTTGTGTGCTGAGCTTAGAAATGACTTTTTCCCCTTCAGTATATACTACTAAAACAATATATACTACTAAATTTGACCTATCAGTTTTTAGTAATAAGAGATACATATATTTGGAGACATTGTTAATAAATGTCTCCACAATTTATTTCAATGTTTTTGAAAGTTCTATCAACAGCTATTGATAATTCATCAAATTTTAAAGATTTTTGTATACAATGGAAGATAAAAATACTCTCATTGCTTTTCAAATTAAGTTTGCATATAAATAAACCAACAAAAGCAATTTTGTACATTTTGTATACTATTTCAATGCCAAAATTATTTGCTTGTTTTAGTCTTGAGCAACAAAATGACCTTTTTGAGGACATGCATAAATTATTTACTTCTCTGTTGATAATGCCAGAGAAAGTGTTTTCTTTAGAGAGAGAGGTTTCATTAGTTCTTTCTACAAAAGAAGTTTGCATAAAATAGCAATACAGTTCTTTGCATATTTAACCTAGAATAAAACTGAGAATTGCTTCCAGTTAAACACACAGAACTGTGCTGTTTGTAAAGGAGGAATAGAATGATCAATTCAAATATTTATAAGGATAATACAGCAGGATAATGTCTCTAACTCTCTCATATAACACATGTGCATGCATGCTCATATGCCCACCGCTTTATATGAAATTTCTCAGTAAGAGATTGACTTTTTAAATTTATTTTTATTTATTTAAATGCATTGGCTCCACAACTCTAGTCAATCCTGGATTTATTTATGTTTGTGTGTGTGATTGTGTTTGTAAATATAACAAATGAAAGATATCCTGTTCCTTTTTTGATCACCTAATTTATCTCACTTTCATTTTCAAGGCTCTATTCCTTCCTGTTATTTCAGTTATGTTTTAGCTGAATATAATGAAGCACTTACAAGTCAGTAAGTGAGGAATAGAGGAACAATTCCTCTATTCCTACAAGGAATAGAGCCTGGAAAATGAAAATGAGATAAATAAGGTGATCAAAAAAGGAACCAGATATCTATCTTTCATTTGTTATATTTACAAACAGACACACACACACACACACAAATAAATTCAGCAGTGATCTCCAACCTTGGGCCCTTGAAGCCTGGCGGACTTCGACTCCCAGAATTCCCCAGCCAGCAGGGGCCCAAGGTTGGAGACCCCTGACATACAGGATCCACTAGAGTTGTGGAGCTTGTTAAGTACAGTTTGACTTGATTAAACTTCCTTCAGGTTTAAGAATTACAATAATTGTTAATCTTCTTGTTTATATATTTCTAGCTATATTTCACTGAGGCCTATGTGTTTAGAATCTTACTGTTCCAAGAGGTAGCAAAGTTTTATTCATGCTGGCTATGTTTAATTTATTTTTTATTCCATTTTATTTTGATTATTTTATCTTATTTTACTCCCATATTTTGTTAACAGAAGTCTGGTCAGTGACCAGCAACAAAATGAGCTTCTTTAAATGAAATTTAAGAAGAAAGTCCCTACACTGAAATAATAAGAATGCTTTCTATTCACTGTACTGTGTTCTCTGCCTTTAAAAATTTTAATCTTTCTTTAGTTTTAGGGATTTTACTGGATCCTGGAAACAAAGATTTCTACTTCCAAATTGAAAATATTTGTAACTAAAGCAGCCTATCTATCCAGGACAATTAATACACAAGAGAGCAAGCATTCCATTGTCTCTAATTTGGTAGCATTTTCATTAATTTGAGATTTCCTTCCTTCTGTCCTATTTAGGGTGACATTCAAAGATCAATAATCCGTGTGGATTTCGGAGATGGTAGTGCTGTGTCATATGCCAATCTCAGCTCAACAGAAGATGGAATCAGGCACATCTATCAGAATGTTGGCATCTTCCGTGTAACTGCGCAGATCAAAAACAGCCTGGGGACTGACACTGCAGTTCTGTATTTGCATGTAAATTGTATGTAATTACAATTAGTATAACAATACTTTAAAGATAAAATTATGTCAATTCAGATGTTCTGCCTTTCATAAAAACTGTTGATGGAACAGGTGTTAGGTTTTATTTCATGCAAACATATTTTAGAGATGAACCAAGAATTAGAAAAGTGAATGGAAAGGGAAAAGAATGAGAAAATAAACAGGAATTGCTTTAGGCTATGATTTATGATGGTGTGATTTAGTGATTCGTGTAACATCTAAAGTATGTTTTTCCATAAATTTGTGTCATGGTTGAAGCCTTGTGTCATAACCCAGGGCCAATGGAAAATAATAGGAAGTCTAATGCCCAAGTTCAAAAAGATCTTACTTTTAAACATAGGCTTGTTTTTGTTTTTGTTTACTTTGTTTCAGTTTATCATGTTTAATTCTTTTTCATAACTTCCCATATTATTTTTTTATTTCTATTAAAATTCAGGTTTTTGAAACCCGGAACAGATCGAGACCCATCTGGTTACTTGAAAGGGTCTGCTAGCAACCTGGAATACTAGGACATTTGTCCAAGCCAATATATTCTAGCCAGATATTTTACCATGATACTTGATGAATCTACCACTCTTAGGCACATGTAACCCTTAGGATTGTTGCTTCCCTAGGAATGTTGCTTGCTCCTGGGATTGGATATAAAATGTATAGCTCCCGCATCCCTTAATGGGACTGAATATCTTGTTTTACTTTTGAGATATGAACTTTCACTTCCAATATTGTTTGAAAAGAAAGAGAAAATGAAATTTATGGGTATTGATGGATTTTTAAAATATGTAATTGTATATAATTTACAAAATAGTTTGATTAAATAGAACAAAACAAGATGCCATGTTTTAAGCTTAAACATAAAAGATCAAATAGCAAGTTCTTCAGCTAGTTTTTGAGATTGATTGATTATATTTATTTATTTAATTAATTTGTCAATCACTTACAAGATAATAGGTATAAGTATAAGCATAGTTATGAATACATGAAATGGATACATATAAGAAAAATAAAGAAACAATAGGACAGAGACGGTAGGCAAGTTGATGCAGCTATGCACACCCCCTACAGACCTCTTAGGAAAGGGGTGAGGTCAATAGTAGACAGTCTAACGCTAAATATGCCATCAAGTTGTTTTCAAGCTCCTTTGTCGTTGCCCTCCCCCACTCTTTTAATATTTTAATTATAATTTTTTAATATTACTATGATTATTTTTATTGCTTTTTTCCACTTTTTTAATGTTTCTGGTTTTAATGCTTATAAGCCACCCAAAGTTGCCTCCAGACAAGATGGCTGGCACATAAATCAAATCAATACAAAATAAGTAAATACAATTCATGTTTAAACAATTCTAATCAGTATTTAAACAGTTTATTCTTTATTTCCATTTTATGCACGCTAGTTGAAAACTCCAAAATTAATCATAAGTAGAGAGAGAGGGTAATATTCTAAATAACCTAACCCACAGCCAATCAATATGCTGCTGATTGCTAAGAAAGGTTTTGCCATCTGGTCGCACTTTATATGCAAGTTAACAAGGCTACTTGATGGAAAACCTTTTTATTTATGCAGGCCATGACCTGAACCAGACATGGCATTGTTTCTGTCATTCCCATCTGGTAACAGAATTGCAGCCATGTAATTGCTCTGTGTGTTTCAACACCATATAATTTACTACATTACTTGTCAGATCTTAAATTGCATAGGATGTGATATTCTCTTCAATAGTTCAAGGATTAAATCATGAACAGTGTGTGTAGTGGTCGAACTTCTTAGCTGATAGAGGTTTTATTCTGGCTTAGGAAAGTAAAAGAGTTTATTCTGTATTTTACATAGAGAACTAATTCTATATTTGCATGATAGCATGTATGCAATGAAACCTAACTAAAACTAAATTTAAAATTACAGTCCAATAAATAATTAATGATCTAACATCAAGGATCTCATGTAATTTCAGATAAGGACTGAAATTTCATATGAGGATATAGAACCCTGTGAGATTCAATATTCTTGCCTTGTATCTTCGGAGATCTTATTTAACAACACAGAATTGTTAAAAGTTTCTTCAGTTTGATTTGATTTGAGCCATTTAAATGATTTCATAAATTCACCATAGGATGAAGATCTAAAAGATTGATCAGCACAGTAGATAGATTTGTCTTGATTTCCCATTCTCCTTTGAGCCAAAGTCATTCTGCCATATCCATGCCTTAAAAAAGTACTAGAACCTGGATTTCCCCACTAGGTTTTCTCACAAGACTACAACCTTTTCTATTGAACATTTTAGCAAAATAAATAAATAAAGCAGATTTGTTGTTTGTTTAATGTTACATATTTCTTTCCAAAACTTATGAGGTTTTTTTTACATAACCACTGCATGTAATATGAAGTTGCTTCTTTATCTGACATTTATTTACTCCTTTTTGTTATATGCTTTGTCTATTTAATTATTGATGGATCTATTACCATAAATTAAGGATTTTATACCAATTTTTCTCATAAGTATTATTGATAATTCTGTTTTGTTTATTATTTTCTACATAATTCCTCTCACGATTATATCCTTATTGTGCTTTTTTTAAGATTTCTTTATCTACTTTATATAATTTTTTACTTGTTCTTTCTCCATGTCATATTTTAATGACAGATTAAATGCATAATCTAACTTTTCAACACTTACATCTCACTGACTCCTCATGTGTGTTGTTTGTTTTTAAGGACAGAAAGAAAATTCCAGGGATAGAGAATACAAACCCATCATACTACCAATGTTTGTTTTAAAGTTATTAGAACAGTGAAACATGCTTTTAGAAAACAACTAATAAAAGGTTAATGATGTATGAAATATAATAACAATTTCAAAAGAATTATTGTGGTATGCAATACCTTACTACTGTGGGAATCTCTAATGAATGGGCATACTTTACAGGGATACTTCAACTAATCACACCAATGTTTTCTCTAGTGAGAGCTGAAGCATTTTCATATCACCTCATATTTAATTTTTTTAGAGAAATATACATAGCCATGGTTCTCACACTTTTCAATGGAATATTTAGAACAATGGTTTTTAAATTATTAGATTCAATTACTTTTTCCCAGTCTTGAATAATATAATTACCCCCAGCCTTTGCCCCCACAAGCCCCTAGACTCTATTGTTTTACACAAAGCGTATTTGTGACAGCAACTTGTAAACTGTATATTTGCCTCACAAATATACAGTTCTAAATAGCTCCATTACCACTAGTATCTGTACAATCTCTTAATAACATCCAGAATCACCAGCATATTGGCTTCATGGAACTGATTAATCCTTCTGAATGCAAACCTTTTTAACTCAAAGAACACAATGAATTTTCCAACTCTTGTTCGATACTTAAATGTTGCTAACTATTCATGTGTATAGTAGTACAACACCCTCTGCTGTTCCAAAATTGCATTTTTAAATCTGTCTTTTTATCTTGTAATAGTTAATCAGAACTACCTGCTTCAGTGAATTTTCTGTAAACCAAATCAAAAGCAGATCTTTCAATGAAGAATATTTACATTATTCCTCAGATGAGGTTTTTGAAACAGCTCTTGTATGTACAGTATATATTGCTTTTCATAAGTTATCATAGCAGAGAAATATGGAAGTTACATGTGTCATGTCCTCATACATGAGATTTTACATGACTTCCCATCGACCTTGGGCAAAAGGAGGAGAAATTTCTCCATTTTTATATATAAAGAACCTGTATGATGCTTTTATGCACATTGACAGCTAAGAAACAGAACACTTTCATTCAATTTGTGACATATCATTCCTATACATGTATATACATTATTCTATGGGATTCCAATCCTTCTCTGGAAATTGATTTCAAACTTTGGAAGTTTGCATACAAATTATACATTGTTTTATTTGAATTTAAAGATGATGCATTAATAAATGTCATGAAACATATTAAGTCATACGATTTCTATCAATAGCATACACATAATCCAGCAATATTTCTCTGAAATAATACTTGGTAGCAAGGATTTGCAGGTCTTTGAAACAATTTTTGATTGTTCTAATTCCTTCTATAGTGGGAGCATGTAACATCTATATTTCAAATAGAAAAGATTCTCTTTTTTTCTGAAATGATATAGGCATTCTTCTGGGAATCAAAATCTAGGATTTTTGTAGAATTTAGACAATGTCCATCTTCTCCTTTTACCTCCCCTTCCTTTCCCTTCCCTTCCCTTCTACCTCTGGATGAATGCACAACTGGTAGTGAGACTGGTTTAATCATATGCAGGTTACAACAATGTTGAAATTAGTTTGCAAAAGAAGTAGTCTACAGTCCTACTGAAACTGCAGAACATAAAATTTAAAATCTGACAATGATTTTAAATGACAATAAACATATTTTTTTTCTTATTTCTTCCTTTCTAATATCTAGGTCCTTTAGAGCATGTCCATTTGTCACTTCCATTTGTAACAACAAAGAACAAAGAAGTTAATGCCACAGCAGTATTGTGGCCCAGTCAAGTTGGAACCTTAACATATATTTGGTGGTTTGGAAACAACACTGAGGTCTGTATTTCATGCAGTAAAGTCAATGGCTAATTAATGTTATGGCCACATTATGAATGGGGGAGAAATAACTAAAGAAACAGATTACAGGGCCCTGAAAATCACAGATAAAAATTCTCAGCACTTTTATGACACAAATCAGCTTTTTTTAATTAACTTGCCTAATACAACATATTTTGGTTTTTTCTCATCATACAAAATGTAACTTAAAAATAATATAATTGTTCAGTTTCAAGTTCATTTATACATATGTCTGTTGTTGTAGGGTTTGAAAGTATACCATTTTCTATTATTTTTACACTCAGGCTTGTATTTATCACCCAGAAAGGGGTGTACTTTAATTGAATGTCCATAGTTACTATCTTTATTTTGAAAAAAAACCCTCCCACCCTGGACACCATTGTTTATACTGTTTCATTAAAGCAGGTATGTCAAACTCAAGGTCCAGGGGCCGGATCAGGCCTGCACGGTGCTTAGATCTGGCCTGCAGGGCCTCAGACAGCTCTCCTGAATTCCATTTTCACTGACAGAGGGTTACAGAAAGTTGTCGCAGCTGAAAATGGATTTCAGGAGCCTCTTTTAGTTGGCAGAACACTTGGGCCACCACAGGCGCTCCTGACATGAGTGACATTGAGCTGGCCACACCTACCTTACCCCTCCGAGTTCAAACACAACCCTTATGTGGCCCTCAATGAAATCAAGTTTGACATCCCTGCATTAATGGAATATTTGTAGATTCCTCAAATCAACGTCTGCTACATTAAACCACTATTTATGATCCATAGCAATTTCCCCAATGTGTAGACTTCAAATTCCAGAACTCTACAGCCAACACAACCATTAACAAAAACTCTCAGAGTTGAACAGATATACCTGGAAGTATCAAGGCTAGGAAACACTACATTAAAGTAATGACATTTGCATTATTAATCACTCAGCTAAATGATGAATAGCCAATGGACAATATTTAATTTGTTACCTATCATTGATTTTTTTTTCCTAACGAATTTGGGTTGTGAGCTATTGTATTGCTACATTTAAAAGTAATTAGAGAATAAACTTTAACCACTACAGAAATTATATTAAGGGTGTTCCATTGAGATCACATGAAGTTAAACATTTGTTGTTTACTGAATGGTAGAAACAACAACAATGTGAAATACAAACAACAATGATGGACTTGCACTTCATGAAGGTAGCAGGGTCCTGTTACATAATTAAATCAGGCAGTATTGTTTTCTACTTAGTCCCATCTTCGTTCAACAGTTTGTTTTAAACTGTCCTAAAATAGATTCTTGATGAAGACAACTCAATGATATACAAACCTCTGGATACTTAAAAATTATTCAACTTTATGTAGTTTTTTAAACATAATAAGTTTATTTGACATAATATTCAGGGTAAAATTCTGAATTCAGGGTATTCTGTTTTTTTATAAAAACATTTATTTATTCTTTTACCATTAAAAATATTCAGAACAAAAGAAAAGAAAGTAAAACAGACTAATAAACATCCAACACTAACAAAAAGAAAAAAAATATTAAATACATCTAACATTAAATACAAGAAAGAATCCAGAATTCAGGATATTTTCAATCACTGAATGCACCAAATTGTAAGGAAGGATTTATATTTCATATAATTCTGAAAGACTTGGAAGAGAAAGAGAGAAAAGGAAACTTTAAGCTGTCCTGCCTGCCTGAGCTTTTTTTAGCAAGAAAATCAGTTTTCAAACATGTTACATGTTTTAAATCATTACGCAGTTGACATTTTTATACACTGTCCAGAAACTTCAGATAGATAGCCTTAATCAATCAAATAAATGAAATATAGGATTGTTCTTTTAAGAATATAGAGTTTATTGGGGGGGGGGGGAACAGGCTTTTAAAAACAATATTACACTGATTTTCTATAGTAATTGAACTACAGATAGTCCATGACTTATCACTGCAATTCAGAGCAGAAATTTCAGTCATAAGCATGAGATTATAAGTCAGACATCCCATCGTACTATTTTATTGTGGTTGAAAGTTCTTGGGTGTGCACTTTTCTGGGAATCATGAAAATACACTGGAAAATTGGCATATTATATATGTTCTGTCTCACCTTTCTTTCTTTCCCAAAAAGATGAAAGAGTACAAAACTCACACAAACACAGCAGGCAAGCTGGCTCGGATTCAACAAGCTTAATCTTCTGGACACTGATAATATTTTTGGCATTCCATCACGTCTGCCTGCCAAAAGTCCAAAACTGCTAGGCAAATGAAATTTACTCACAGAAAATCACAAGGCAGTCCACAAAAATCATTCACGAAGAAAAACCCTGAAAGTAAGATTAAACTTTGTCCCGCGTAGCACAAGTTCCGCCGACAACACACCACTTTTATCCCTGTGGGGTATGGAATCAATTGACTCAGCTCACTTTCTGACCCTCCCACGCCTCCGCTACGTTGCTGCCTCCCCTACGACACTGCTTAGGATCAAGCCAACATTCTTCCTCTTGACTCCTTGTCAGGGGCTGCTCTGATATGCCTTCCTCCTGATTAATCTCAGGCTGTTCCTCTCGGTTGTCTGATGAAACCTGAGGCATTATCAGGGAGGAAGGCATTGCCAAGAGGAAAGTCCTGGGGAGGAAGGCATTCCCAGTTCCTCCTCCTCATCTTCCAAGTCCTCTTCCTCTGACAACACAGGCTCGGGAATCGGGACCACAACATATATATCACAAATTGCAGTCACATGACCACATGTTGACACTGCAATGAGTTGTAAATGTGAGTAGATTTGTCAAGCACCTGAAATGCAGTCATGTGACCATGGGGTGGGTAGCATGACATTTTATAATAGTTGGAAGTGCTTTGCCTCTTGTAAAATGTCCTTCCTGAGTGGTCATTAAATGATCAGTCATAACTTGAAAACTACACGTAATAAGAGGTGACTATTTTCTTCCACAAGATTTACATGGAACAATGCTGTACTTTTTCTATAATGTTCTATCATTCTAGAAAATAACATGATTGCCTTCAATGGTAATTTATTCAAACACAAGATGACATTGGAAGATAATAGATACAAATTGTTACTTATTTATTTACCAATATGATATAACACAATTCTTAGTGCCAAGAATTCTCTGTGAAAAAAATCCTTACTTTATTGTTTTTGTTATATGGTTCTTTGGTTCTTCATTTTTTTCCTACTTTTCTATTTCTCCTTTTGGTAGCCTGATCTTTTTTCCATCTAATCTTTATGATCCTTTCTTTTTCTTTGAAATCTGCAGGGAGATATTTTTCAAACTTGTGCAAAGGATATTGCTAGGTAACAATTAAATATATGACACCACTCTAATTCAGGGAAACTTCACTGCTTTAACACCACTGATCTAGATGTTTTTAGCCCAAACTGAAAGGTTAGAAGGGTCTACCTTTAGGGTCTACCTTACCTGAGCCATTTTTAGGGGCTTTACTAACAGAAAAGAAATAGAACAGAAGTTCTAATGTGTACCCTCCATATTAACAAATTTCTTATTTTGAATTGGCTGGATGCAGAAAAAGAATACATGAGTTTAACTTTTTAAACTCAAGACAAGCATTTGTTTATTATCACTAACTTTTAACATCTTATGAGTTTATCCATTGTTTTCTGGATATGTTTTAGGAGACTTTTCTAGATGATAGGTTTCATAGTTTACAGAACCTTTTGTGATTTATGCTTCTGCATACAATTGAAAAATATAAGAAAAATAAATCTGTAACAATATCTTCCTAATGATTCTTTGGATATCTTTAATCCCAGTTTGTTTTTATCAACATGTTTGTCTTGGCTTTTAATTACTAAATTAATTATTTTTCTTGTTTCTTTGTTATGTATTTGCAGCCATTAATTACTCTAGAAGGGAGTATCACATTTACTTTCTCTACAGAAGGTATGAACATAATCACAGTACAAGTTTCTGCAGGAAATACAATTCTGCAAGACACCAAGATGATTGCAGTATATGGTGAGCCTTGTTTTCTTCACTCTTGTTTATTTATTCCTTCCATAGTCATTTTCCATTTTTTATGTTCTTGGCTTGGAAAAAAATACAAAAGGACAAAAGTATATAAGGCAACTATATGACAATCAGATCAATCAAGAGCTTTGAAGTTGAACTCATATATATTATCTTTTTTTAAGTTCAGAGATCTATTTTTCTTTCACAAAGTGCATTCTTTGTATTTCACAATAGATTTACACCCAGAGAAATTCTTACTTTTCAGCAATTCACACCTGGATTTTATATTGAAACAGAAATAAGTACATGATTTTGACAGAGAGCTGCATTTTGAATTTTTATAAATTTCCCTCAGTGAGCATTTTTGTTGATACAGTGAAATCACCAAGAAAAAAGTTTAAGGTTTAGGGACAAAGAAACAAATCTAGACATCAGGCCTTATTTTGACCAAAAACTGGGAAAAGAATCTGAATGCTTTGTTCAGTTTCCAAAAATGACCAGGCAACTCATATGGCTTGTGGATCACAGGAGCTCTCTTTTTAACAGCTTATTCTCTGTTCTGTTGGAAGTTCTTTAGTGTTGCATGTAAGCATAATAGTTCTCTGATATGAGGAACCCAAATATATTTTTGCAATGGGAAAGAGGATTGGCCCAAGATTAATTTTGCTCTCTGAGCAAACTTCAATGCACAAAAGTTACTAAGTAACACAATGTTTTATTCTGTTCTATCACAAAAGTCCAGGCAATTTATTCAACAAAAATATAACCAAAACAGAAAAAATCTCCAATAAAATATTTATCTTCATTAACTTGAAAAAATATAACCCCAAATTAATAGCAATAGCACTTAGACTAATATACCACTTCACAGTGTTTTACAGCCCTCTCTAAGCACAGCTTAGAGAGTCAGCATGTTGCCCCACACAATTTGCTCTTCACTTTACCAACCTCAGAAGGATGGAAGGCTGTGTCAACCTTGAGCTCTCAGAATTGAACTCCTGGAGTGAGCAATGAATTAGCCTGAAGTACTGCATTCTAACCACTGCACCATCATAGCTCTGGTCAATTAAAATATACTAAAAATTAAAAAAGGTATTTCTCCACCCTCAGTCTATGCAGGTAATTTGAAAAGAACCATAAGTGGTGGATTAGGATTAGGGATAGGGGTAGCATTGGTTGAGCAACTGATCTATTAGAACCAGGAAGTGTCTTGACATAAATTATCCCCTAAAAGAGGAGTTCAAACTCAAAGTGTCACATTGTTGTCACATAATGTTTTGTGACTTTTTCCTCTTCACTAAACCAGAGGTGGGTGTGGCCAGCATCCAGCCCATGGGCTGTAAGTTTGATACCCCTGCTCTAGAAGAACAGATTCTGTCTTAACAGAATATCCAGGTCTCAATATGATTGTAAGAGATTCAGACACAGATACAGATAATCAGAGTTGGAAGGGACCTTCTAGGTCATCTAGTCCAACCCCCTGCCCAAGCGGGAGACATTTATGACAAATGGCAGTCCAATCTCTTCTTGAAAGTCTCAATCTCAGGTGATGCGCTCCCACAACTTCCTGAGGGCAAGCTCTTCCATTGGTTGATGTTCTCACTGTCAGAAAGTTTCTCCTTGTTCCAGGTAAATCTCTCCTTGTTCAGTTTCCATCCATTATTCCTTGTCTGGCCTACAGGAGCTTTAGAAAATAGCCTTACCCCTTTCTCCCTGTGGCAGCCCCTAAATATTGGTGACCACTATCATGTCTCCCCTGGTCCTTTCTTTTTACTAGACTAGCCAAGCCCAGTTCCTGAAACCATTCGTTGTATGTTTAGCCTCCAGTTCCCTAATCATCCTGGTCTGCTTCTCTACTTTTTCTGGAAGTCTCAACATCTTTTTTTATAATGTGTGATGTCAAAACTGGAGTACTCAATGAGTGGTCTTACTGAGGCTTTATAAATGGTATTAGTACTTCCCTTGATCTTGATTGTATCCCTCTGTTAATAGAATTTAGGATTGCATTAGCTTTTGGCAGCTGCTGCACACTGCTGGCTCATATTTAGCTGGTTGTCCACTAAGAACTCCAAGACTCTCTCACAGTTACTGCTATTGAGCCTGGTTTCACCCAGTCTATAGTGTACTTTTCGTTTTTCTTGCCTAAGTGTAGGACTTTACTTCTCTATATTGAATTTCATTTATTAGATATGGGGTCATTTCTAGTTTGTCAAGATCTATCTGGATCTTGAACCTATCTTCTTGGGATTCAAATTAATTGTAAGTTAACTATGGCTAAAAGTCCTCTACTTTCTTCAAAATCTTTCCTCAAATGGAAATTTTGGAGACTGGGTGATGTTTCTTTAAAATAGCTGGAATGAAAGATGGCCTCTGCAAAAGCATTAATAGCATATGTAAACGTTTATGAGATTAGTTGTGAGTAATTATTCAGCCACACACAAATACACTAACTGAGTTAAAGTTTACTTTAAGAAATAGCACAGTCCAATAAACGGTCCAGGTCATATACATTTAACAGTCAAAAGAATATCCAATTGCAAATTCTTGCTGGTTGCCTTTGTCATTTACAGTAAACAAAGATATCAAAGTATAAGCACAGCATAAATCTTAGATAGCAACAGAATGTCAGAGAGACAGAATGTCAGATACAGAATGTCAGAGATACAGAATGTCAGAGAGAGCAAGCCATGATTTCTATCTCCCTCTTATGGCAATTCACAATGCAATCAACCAATCGGAACATAGTACAAATCAATATAGTAACTTTGTCTTAAAGCTAAAATCATATATTGTTGGTTTATATATTGCCAACCCAACTAATTGGTGGATGATTAGTTCAAGATAGGTATGTGACTTCTTCCAACCTAGAGGAGTATGTTTTTCCCCACTCCCTTCACTGAATTTATTCCTTAACAGGTTTGATAATCAATAGGTCTAAGACAATAGAGAAATACACATATTCACTTTCATCATCACCACATACTTTTGAATATGGGCATGTTCAATCACGTGTGTCTCAATCACAACTATTCTGTCATTCAGTTCAAGGGACTCTTTAGTAGGAATGTTAGCTTACTGTTTGTCTCTTACTACAAACAGAAACAAAATCACTTAGCCATATAAATGGTTGACCTCAATAAGCGCCTCCATTTTTTTCTACATTGTATTTTCTATATGTGCATAATTTCAAATGCTGAGCATATTACTTTTCTTAAATCCCCACTGAGTTTGCTCATTCTTTACAGCACTACTTTAAAACAATTGCCATGCTGCTTGTCTTATTTTGAGGGATGTTTTCAAGTGTTTCATCTAAATCCTTTCAAAATGCAAACATCCTAATTGCTTTACAAGGTGTCTGTATTTGGAGGAATACTGAAGAAAACACACAAATATACCAAACTACCATATGTTTTTGGAGATATGTAAATGAAGATTTTGTCTAGATTCTTTTTTAAAGTCTCTCTAGTAACTTGGTTCATAGAGCACTTACACTTAATCAGCTGATTACCAATAAGGCTTCAGATTTATCTTCATTTAGAAATTGTTTTGGGTCAGTGAAAAGTTGAAATTGGTTTAATCAGTGGGATTTATACAGAAAACACTATACATTCAGTGCATAAAACATTGGTTTATTTGTTATGCCTGCAGACTTTTTAAATGCCTTAACTCTCTAAAATGGGTGCATAATACAGTTGCAGCATTACAGTTTGTTAAATGCAGTGGAAAGATGAACATTTAGGAGTTTTTTCTATGGCAAATTTTTCTTCCTTCTCCTCTCATTCTTCCTCAGCTGTGATTATGTGGACCATTGCAATATAGATAATCCTTGACTTACAGTAGTTCAGTTAGTGACCATTCAAAATTATAACAGCATTGAAAAAAGTGACTTATGACCATTGCAATATCCCCAAGGTCACTTGATCAAAATTTTATGAAAACAAAATTTATGATGTTGCAGTGACACAGGGTCATGTGATCATCACTGTAACCTTCTGATAACGCAAAGTCAATGGGGAAGCCAGATTCACTTAACAATGTGTTACTAACTTAACAACAGCAGAGATTCACTTTACAGTTGTGGCAAGAAAAGCCATAAAAATGGGGCAGAATTCATTGAACAACTATCTTATTTAGCAAGACAAATTTTGGACTCAGTTACAATTATAAGTCAATCACTACCTATACTTGAAAAAGATATCTTTGAAATATTTCAATATATAATCTTTTAAAACAGAGATTGCCAACATTTTGGACCTCAGGGACCACTAAACTCATAAGTTTAAATCCCAGGGACCACTAACTGGTTCTGTTGGTGTGGCCTAATTTGTGGGTGTGGCTTAGTGGTCATGTGACTGGCTGGGCATGGCTTGTATGTAAATATTATAAATNATTTTTTATATAAAAAAAGCAACTTTTACCCAAAATTAGGCAAAGCAGGCAGGCAGATTGAGTTGCTCACAGAATCATTCAGTGATCTATCTATCTGCCATCAGCTACCTAAGTCTGTCACATAAAATTTGCTTGCCGTGAGTCTGCACTGAATAGTAGAACCTTCAGCCCAAAGGGAGGTTCGGCTGTGCTTAAAAGCAGAGCCGAAGATCTAAAGACTAGGTAGAAAGTAAGAAATCCAACCATTTCCTGCTTTCTAGCTAATCTAAATTTCCTGGCACAGCAGAACCGCTGATGGTTGGGGAAAAAAAGAAAAACAGCAATTTAGCAGGCAAGTTTGCTGGGTAAGGAGTGAGTGGGCAGGAAAGGTTCCCGCAGGCCATGTGGGTAGCGCAGCCTTGTGTTCCTGCGCAGCCTGGATTAATTGCTTTGGGGGGTGCTCTGGAGATGACATTTCTCTGCGGCCTACCAAAATTTTGTCATGGCCCACCAGTGGACCACGGCTCACCAGTTGGCAACCATTGCTTTAAAATATGCCAACGTTCTTTCAAGTGTCCTTTTTTTCATAAGATGTTTGTAGTTAAACTCCAAGTAACTAATTCAGAAATAATGACAAGAAACATATTGCATCCTAGGGATCATGTAAAAAGTTCTTTAGTTGGTGATTTAGCATAAGCAAAACTTACTGTATTATAGGGCCTCACAAATCTGCAGGACCTCACAAAAGTTTACAATATTCGTTTTCTTATTATGAAAAGAAGTTCATTTTACTTGTGTTAATAAAAGTGACTGGTTACTTCTTTTGTCAGCATTGTTTGTCTGTGTACTATAAATATTTTTAAAATTACATTTAATCACACTACATCATTATTTATGAAAAAAAATCCAGCCAGGCAAATGATAAATATGTAATCAGTAAATGCATTCATTTGAAAACAATTTGTATTTTCCACTTTAAATACTTTGCTGTTAAATAATTAAAAGGCAAAACGTATGTTTTCAATTTTTTTATAGTGATCCAAGATTTTCTTTTGGTATGCATATTCATGATACCTTGTGTAACTTTTTAACAAGGGGATTGGGACCTCAAGAAGTCTAAATTCAGCAGTGATAGATATTTTGGGGGATTTATTAGTTAGAATTTAATATATCAATGTCCCCCTCTTTGCCTAAATGTATACTATTTTAACGTGAGCACCATTTAATAGTCTATGATTCTTTGTTTTTTTCTTTCCATTTCACTCTTTCTTTTTCTCCCTTCTAGAGCATTTTCAGTCTTTACGCATTTCGTTTTCTCCAAATCTGGATGACTATAATCCAGATATTCCTGAATGGAGACGGGACATTAGTCATGTCATCAAAGCCGTTCTAGTTGAGGTAAAAAAAATGTTGCCATGTTTTATTATTAATTTCCATTAATTTATTTGAAAGGAGCATTTAGAAGAGTCTGCATCCAATTTAAGACACAATAATGATTTTATATAAATACTCCTTCCACTTATCAGATTAATATAAACAATTCTCATCCATTTAATTTCAGATTTTTTGTTAAATAAAATTGTATTGCTTTTTTTTAACTGAAGCTTGTCACAAATGTGACAAGGTACAGTGTGCCTTGGTCTCACATCACTGTAATTGTATTCTTATGTGACATGCTAAAAATAGAGTTGTATTTCTTTTCTTTACTAGCTGGAGAAGAATGTTTAAAATACATAGTTTGGTGATCTTGTATTCTCATCTTTCTATGCAATCTAAGCCTTACATTTTGTCCATATGGGTCATTACAGTCTGTCCTGTGCCTGTATTATATAATCATGTAGTTCATTAATCATCCTTCATCATACTTTCTTATTGTTATGGTGCAGAATGACATAGATCAAGGGATGTTGATTCCACTAGTCTATTTAGCACAATGGTGCTAAATAGACTGGTGGAATCGATCCATAGTTCTGTTTTACTGATGAAAGTCTGGAATTGATGAGAACAATTCAAGAATGTGATGGAACATAGATTAGGACATTTTCACTCTAAATAGTTTTTAAGTATTGAACTGTGGAAACAAATGTTTTTGTCAGGATGCAAGTAATATTTTGGTACAAAATTTGAATGTCATAGTTAAGACATAAAAAATGGATAAACATAGGCTACCATATTTAGATACATCATGATTTTAAGCCTTAGCAGAAAGAGCCATGATGGTGCAGTGGTTAGAATGCAGTATTCCAGGTTAATTATGCTGACTGCTGACTGCCAGCAGTTTGGCAGTTCAATTCTCATAGGCTCAAGGTTGACTCAGCATTCTATTCTTCTGAGGTCAGTAAAATGAGATTCCCAGATTGTTTGGGGCAATATGCTGAGTCTGTAAACGGCTCAGAAAGGGTTGGAAAGGCCTGTGAAGTGGTATAAGTCTAAGTGCTATAGCTAAGTGCTATTGCTATCATCAATGAGAATATGACATAATAATTATTAATACTGACTATAGAATATACATTTAAAATTAATGCTTTACTTGGGAGAACATCCTTTTTTCTTTAAACTGTGTCATAAATAGAAAGTGACGCTACGTTTCAGACTTTTGTTTGTAATTTGAAGGGCTGATGAGTTCCATTGCCTTCCAATCCTGTGATTCAGGTTGGAGTGGGGGGGGGGGAGTGATCACTGCGGTTTTGGTTATGATTGATGGCTAAATTTTAGAATATATGTCCATTCGCGCACAGCCTTCTATCCAGCATTAAAGGCATATATTACAACTTTTATGGCTCCCGCCGCCCGCCCCAAAAGTAACATTAGGTACAATATCTTACGGTCCTAAAATATTATTTCAGTTCATTTATATTAAGCAACTGGTATTTGATATATCAGATTTTAAGTGAGTACATGAATTTTTTAAAAATAGAGTGAACCAGGAGTTTAATAAGATCATATTAACGCATTTTTAGGGCAAAGGTAGTTAAGCAGGATAGAAATTAATAAAGTGGCAATCAGCGTAATTTATGATAACTGAACATATATGGACTGAAGATGTTGGGAGAAGCGCTTGTGTAGAATCTTTTGGTAGACAAGTCAGGGTAGAACAACACAGCATTTTGGTGGGATGTCGTGCAGGTGTGTGGCAGTAGGTGTCCTGCAGTGGTATCCATACTGATAGTGTTTAAAATGATGGACACAAAACATAGCCATAAACGCCTATGCAGATCTTTCTGATAGGCAAAAGATAATTGGAAGCGATAATGCTCTCATATAATATATACCAGACACTGGGATTGCTAGATGCGCGTATCATATATATTATATTATATATATATTATATAATATAATATATTTATATACATATATATATATATACACACCACACACAACATACATACATAATAACAACATACATAGCATCATACATACATTAACACAGAGTTGTTGCAGCCAATCAGAGCCACAAAAACAGAACAGAAGAAACCCAAAACCCAATCAATCAACCCAAGTCCAATGAACACAGACCATGGCTCCCAGCCAATCAGAATAGACCAGCCTTCAAATTTGAAACCAGAACTGTGAGACACACATCCATACAGAAGCCTGATGATAGCAATGAGATTCTGCTGAAACGTTGCTCAACTTTAACAGAACTACAATGACGTATGGATAATACCCGAAGGGAAGCTAAACAGCCACACATGTAGAGTACCGCGAAAGCTTAAGAAAACAAATCAGCTGACCTCTACGGGGAGGAAATAAACAGCCGGATCAAAGCTATGGAAGCTGGAAGTATAACAAGGCAGAATACTATGTGACCTAATTCCTATGCAGCTGCAGAAGATACAAGTGAACACCAACCTGCTTCAAGATTAACATTTCATTAAGAACACAGCAGCTACCAAACGTATCCTGAAAAGGACAGAGAATTCTCTACTCAAGAAATGAAGTTCACAGTAAAAGATTCCAATTAGATCAGAAACAAAGATTTACAGCACTACACCTGGAATTGGAGCAGCAAAATACACCCTCTACTTTGGGATAAGATTAAGAAACAGCTATACAAACTTGGAGAGCTGAAACTGAAGCACTTACAAAAATGATAAAACTCTCAAAAAAAACTAAAAAAATTAGAAAATGACAAGAAAATTCCCACATAACCCACTACACACCTGAACAATTATATTACAACGTTGTCCAACAGAAAACTCAACAAAACAGAAACATGATGTCTATCCAAGGATTCAATTATGCCATCAGCACCCAAAAAATCCAACAGAATCCAATCATATGTGCATGTAGAATCCAGCCTAACAAATTAAATACAGATGAATGTTGACGAATAAGACACCAGGTTAGTTCACATCTTATGCCAAATAAACCACAAAAATAATTTGCAAAAAGATGAATTCAGAGATTACAAACCCAGAAAAAATGATAACAGCATATAATACTCCAGCAGGGACAAAGGAAAATGCCACAGTAGTAATGGACTGAAAATTCCGGTGCATCATGCCGCCACATCATGACAGCCGAAGTAGAAGTAAGTACCCGCCTAATGAACACAAAAAGATGCAGTAAAAAAAGCTGGAACATACCTCCTCACTAGTCCAAACACATGAAAAACCACGAGTCACAACCATCAACTTCAATGGCACTAAAACCCAGCCACTATAGGAAAACCCCAGCCACAGATCATCAGAGAAGCCATAGAGATTGAAAAAAGACCTGAAAGATGAATAGAAGAGATGATTCCACCAGACTGTCAATCATTTGGAAGCTGCCACTTCTCAAATAGAAAGATCTTCCCACCAACAAGCCAGGCAAAACACCTGGCACAAACAGACCCCTCTGAAGGCTCCAACTCAGAACACCCCCCCCACCAGGGCACCCAGTGAAACCCAGCTTGCTAATGAAGAGCAGCGTCCTTTCACACGGAGCCAAGCATGCACTGAAAGCCTCCAACAACAAGAACGGTTGTGCCAGCATCAAAAGCCACAAAACAAGGACAGAAGAACAAATATTAAAACCCCAAATATAAAAAACAAATATAAAAACAAATATATATTATATATATGATGTATGTTACATAGTATGTATATTATATATATAGATATATATGGTTTTTAAGCTCTTGCGCGGTAACTTAAAAAAAAAAAAAACATTTTTTGGCTGTTTTAGCTTCCTTCGGGATATTATCCCACTATTGTGTTCTGTTAAAGTTGTAGCAACGTTCAGCAGAATCTCAAATCCATGCATCTGGCTTCGTGTATTGAGTAGTTATGTTCAGGCTAGTCACAGCGTTAGTTTTAAAATTTTGAGGCGAGCCTACTGCTCTTTTTCCCAGGATGGTTTTTCTTACATCCTGATTGGTTGGGAGTCGTGCGTCTATTGTGATTTATTGGTCTTGGAGTTTGTTTGATTGGTGTTTCTGGTTTCTTCTCTGTCTGTTTTTGTGCTTTGATGGCTGGGCAACACTGTGTTCCTGTGTTGGAGCTTTCAGTGCGCTTGCTTCGCGTAAAAGGATGCTATTATCTTTTAGGAAGGCCTAGTTTATTGGCTATTCGAAGTGCCTGTGGGGGTGTGTTTGAGCTGGAGTATCAGGGGAGTCTTTTGTGCCAGGTGGTTTGCCCTGGCTTGTCGTGATGGAGATCTTTCTATTTGAGGTGCAGCCTCCAAATGATTGACAGTCTGGTGGAATCAATCTTCTTCTATTCATGCTTTCAGGTCATTTTTTGTAAACTCTAGTGGCGTCTCTGATGATTTCTGTGGCTGGGGTTTTCATATAGTGGCTAGGTTTTGTTGCAACTGAGTTGGCATGTTGTGACCCGTGGCTTTCATGTGTTGGAGTATGAGGGAGGTTGTTCCAAGCTTTTTTACTGCTTTTTGTGTTCATTCCAGGCAGGTACTATTCTTCTATTGTCTATCCAAGGTATGTGGCCGGCATGATGCACAGGGAACTTCGTATATACCTGTTTTCCAGGTCAATTTTATCTTTGGGGTTCTAAGGATGGCTGCTATGTTTTTTTTTCTGTTTGAAGGCAGTTCTTGATGTGATGCCTGATGTAGTATCTACTGATTGTTGTCTTCGTACCTCTTATGTAGCGGAGCAGCTGTTCCATAGCGTCTGTTGATCTTCTAGGTCTCTATTTTGTCTTAGTGATATTTTTTGTGGATCAAGGTGTGATTTTGTTTGTGTGGAAGCCATTGGCTGTCAGGTACCTTTAGTCAGGGTTGCATAGTTCAGTCTTTATATGATGTCTTGTCTACCAGGGATTTGGTTCTGGGGATTGTGTTTGCCACGGAATTTAATCTGTGCTGGGTGGTGGTGGATTGGGCGATTGAGCGTAAGCGGTTGGGTTGTTTTCTTCTGGCATATGGTGATGTCCCGTGTGCCATCTGTTCTGTTGTAGATTAGTACATCTAGGAATGGTAGTTGTTTGTTTATTTCTTTTCGATGGTGAACTTCTGATATGGGGTGTCTGTTAGGTGTGTTAGGAAATTGTTTAGGTTTTCTTTTCTTGGGCCAAATCACAATGTATGTCATCGATGTAATCTGTATCATAGTTTGGGTCTTGGGGTGCATTAGTCAGGGCTCTGGATTCGAATTCTTCAGATGAACAGAGCGTTTGCAATGACAGGTGACGAGTGTAGATCCCATAGGGCCTCCTTTAATTTGCTTGTATCTTTGTCCTTCTGTATATGAAGATATGTGTTGGATTAAGCAGTGTTCTGTTAGTCCATGAGGTTCTTTAGCTGGTTGTATTTATTTTTGAATGATTTCAAGAGTTCTTTTAGGGGACTTGGTGATAGTGGTGAAACCACGTCGAAACGTTAACAGTCAGATCTTCCTGTCCACATGTAGATCTTTGATCATTTCTAAGAAGTGGTATGAGTTTTGTACATATGAAGCTGCGTTTCAAGCATGGGCTGTTAGTTGTTTTGCTTACTGTTTAGCTAGTTTTGTAGTGGTGCTCCTTTGGAGCTGACTATGGTTCTGAGAGTATGCCTTCTTTGTGTATTTTTGAGAGCCGTATAGTTTGGAATCTGGGAAGATTTTTTCTTGGGATGATGGTCTGATCTGGATTTTTTTGCTTACTGTGGCTGGTTTCATTTTCTTCGTGGTTAATTTTCCAGATATGTGGTTTGGGGTCTGTTTTATAGGTTTGTATGTGGATGGAGGCTGGAGTAGTCTGTCAATTTGTTTCATTGAAGTCTTTTCTGTCCATTACTACTGTGGCATTCCCTTTATCTGCTGGGAGTTATTATGCTGTTATCATTTTTCAGGGTTTGTAGCGCTTTGAATTCATCTTTGTGGCAAGTTGGCTTTTGGTGGTTTTCTTGTGCATAGGATGTTTGTAATCTGGGGTCTTATTCTGTGCTTCATCTGCTATTTAATTGCGATTGCTGGATTCACTGCAATATGATGATCTGTGGGGGATTTTTTTTGGGGTGCTATGGCATAATTGAATCCTTGGATAGGAACATCTGTTTCTGTTTTGGTTGAGTTCTCTGTTGATATTGTTACTATACCTAATTGTTTCAGGCTGTTGTTGTGAGTTGTTGGGGGTTTGTTGTCATGTTTAATTTGATTAGTTTCTTCAAGCTGGGTTCACCTGGGGCTGGTGGGGTTGTTACCAGTCAGAATGGACAGCCTTTCAAATTTGAAACTAGAAATAACTCAATTACAGAAGCGTGATGTGCAGATTGAGATTCTGCTGAACGTTGCTACAACTTTAAACAGAAACTAACAATGACGTGGATAAATACCCGAAGGAAGCTAAACAGCACAAATTAAGTACCCGCAAAAGTTAAAAAAAAACAAAAACTAATATATATATACACACACATTACATATACATATTATACATACATATTATATATATATGTTTTTTATTTTTTTTTTAAAGTTTTGGCGGGTACTGTATCATGGTGGCTGTTCAGCTTCCTCGGGTATTATGCCACGTTCATTGTAGGCTTCCAAAGTTGTAAGCAACGTTTCAGCAGAATCCATTTGCCATATTGCAGAAGCCGTTGATGGCAGATGAGATTCTGCTGAAACGTTTGCTACAACTTTAAAAGCACTACAATGACGTGGGATTAATACCTGATAGGAAAGCTGAACACCACACATTAAGTACCACGAAAAACTTAAAAAACAAATATTATATATATGTGTGTTGTGTGTGTGTGTGTGTGTGTTGTGTATCTTTGGTTATTCGGATTTTCTCCCGGATAAAATTGGCAGTATTTTAGCGACGTTTTCGAGAAAATCTTCATTTGTCATCTTCAGGCCTGGTGTCTTCGGCCTTTGCTTGTCAGGAGTAAGCACTTACTCCCTGAGAATCACAAGGCCGAGGGATACATATATAGATAGATATATATATATATAGTATAATATATATATAGTATATATATAGTATAGTATATTATATATATATATATATATATATATAATATATTATATATATATATTTATTATATGTATCCCGAATTACAGAATGTACAGAGAATCAGTTTTTAACTGATGTTATTTATAAACTTTCTCAATGCGTATTATTGCTGTGACACAGAGAGAACGCCCTGATTAAGATCTAATCATATCAGTGTGGAAAATTCCCACTAGTTTTTTCTAATGTCAATTGCAATCAGACTCTGAGTGTGCAAGATCTAAACAGGATTGTTATTTGACTTGTTCCATAACTCTGTTTATAAAATTTCTAACATTCTTTCTCTTAAGATTTTTGAACTTCGAATTAAATTTATTTTGCTACATAGCAATTATGGGGTTATTTTTGGCTTTTCTTTTTAATTTCTGATGGTTGATTTTTGTAATACCACAGTTGTGATTACAGATCTTTGTTCATGTCACTTCATGTTTGTGAATTAATTTCTTTGCAGATAGTTTTAAACTGTATATTTGTAAGCTCACAAATCAGAAAATACATTTACCACGTCAATGATTTCCATGGCGAGAAATGCCTTTTGGAGCAGGGAAGTAATAATTCTTATGAAAAAACTGCAAAATGCATTTCTTGGTGGAGATATGTAGATTTGAATGGAATTGTTATAAGAGCTTTGGTGTCAGTGTTAGGAATGCATATTACAGGTAATTCTTCTGACGTGCCTATTGCCTGAAGTTCAGCAGTTTGAGTCTCATCAGCTCAAGGTTGACTTAGCCTTCCATCCTTCCGAGGTTGGTAAAATGAGGATCCAGATTGTTGGGGGCAATGTGCTGAATCTGTAAACTACTTAGAAAAGACTATAAAGCATTATGAAGTAGTATATAAATCTAAGTGCTCTTGCTATTTGATGATGAGACTGAGAGCACAAGAAGCAAAAAAAACAGTTCTGTGTTTTAAGGTGGTGTGCATTTTTATTTATTAAATATAGTAATAACAAAATTAAATGTTGGAATGATGAGATATAAATGAAATAAATAAAAGTAGTTGTATTAATAGTCAGTAAATTTAGAAAAAATGTAACAGAAGACAGGCAATTCAAGTTTATTTTAGCTGCAGAGACAGAACTTTGCCTGTCAGTCAAATGTACTATTACTTTTATTTTCCCCAAATTAGGCAACAATCATTTCTAGTGAACATATTTTGGTAGCAGTCCTGCCAGGATTACCCACCTCAGCTGAACTCTTTATTTTGCCCTATAAGAATACCAATGGAGAAAGTAAAGAAACAACCGAAGATCTGCAACAGGTATCTGGTTTTGTTGGTTCTTTTTAGCTTATATAATAATGTTGAACAATTAAGAAATATTCATTAAGCATTTCTGCTTAATGTAAATGAGATCATATACATCTTGAGATCACATACATCTCGCGTTAATATTAATTTATAGCCATTTTTATTTTTACTAGCATCATTATTATTCATGATTCTGTAACCTTTCAGTTTTCTCTAAATTGCTCCTGCAGTCACTAAATAAGTACACATTAACAAATTTCGACAAAGGGAAAAAAAGGCTCAGGATTTCATACTCTTTATAATCCAGCTTTGTCAACAGCAACTGATGTCATTATTATAAGATTATATTACCACAACATTCAGTTCTTGGAGTTTCCTTGTAAGACCACATGGAAATATTAACTGTGTAGATTGAAGATACCTACCTTCTGGAAGATGACAGCCATTTTAGAGGATTATTTCTATGCTTGTGTCACTGCAGTTATAATCAATAGAGTTCAGTTGGTTTTAACCAGTAAACCATGGTTTGGATCCAAGTTTTTTTATCTGGATCTAATCAACCTTAGAATCTACAGTTTAAATAATCTGTTTATTTCAAATCATTCATCTTTTTGGGGGAGGGAGTGGGAAGAAATGAAAAATAGTTGAAATTTTAGATTTCAGTGTAACAATATCTACTGAGCACTATTTCTATTTCTACTAGTAGCATACATTTTATAAGACAGGATGAATGAAAGATTCTGACTTCAAAAAGAATTATACACATACATAAATATATTTTTGATTGAGGATTTCTGTAATATGATGGAAGTGTAAAAGTAGACTTCACATTCTATGGTAGAAAATCTGCAAGCCACAGACAGAATGAAAAAAGTAAATGAGTTGACACGTTTTGTTTTATATTCTAAAGAATTCTAACCCAGAAAGGTTTTCATATTTATTAAGTCTTTATTGCTTTAGAGGAGCCACAATGACTTGGTATTCCCAGTTTCTGATAATTTTTATATAGTTTTGGTAGAAAGAAATGTGTTAATTTCTTCTCTTCTGTCTACAAAGCCATAATATTAAATTTCTCATTAATGCAAATATATTTTCATTTGAGTAATGAAATCAGTTTATTACTGAATTGCATACATGCTTAATCAGCTAGACAGTTTTATTTTCATTGACTCTGAACTCTAATAATGATAAATTAATTATTTAAAATATATCTAACCAAGATTATATTTTGTTGGATGCCAGCTCTAATAACTTTATATCATTTGGGTACCTATTGAAAATATTAGAATACCTCTAGTGATTTTAGTCTTCCTTATCCCATATGAGAATCTTATGATTCATTAACCACGTGGATAACTTTTTACCCTGAAAGATATAGTGTTTAATCATTTTACAAATTATTATTATTATTATTATTATTATTATTATTATTATTATTATTATTATTANATTATTATTATTATTATTATTATTATTATTATTATTAGTAGTAGTAGTAGTAGTAGTAGTAGTAAAAACAACATAAGCTTTATATGTGCAGAAAATATATGTCACTGGAAACAGCAATAATTTGATTTTTCAGCTGAAATAAGATTATCTATATTTAGACATTTTTCGTTTAGTTACAAACTTAAGTATGCCAGCAGTGACACAAACTCAAAGCTTTAAAATTTCTGTGTTGATGATGAGTGTATAAAATTTGTAACTCATGAACCTGAACAAATTTTAGTTCAGGCCATTTTACTTTTCCTGTAAGAATATGTCAAGTACTATTTATTGTTGATATGTATTTTATACTTAACAAAAATGTTATCAGTATAATGCTGATAGACAATTTTTAGCTGGATTGATTGAGTGATTCT
The DNA here is from genome assembly GCA_004320025.1 of Laticauda laticaudata. Taxonomy (NCBI): domain Eukaryota; kingdom Metazoa; phylum Chordata; class Lepidosauria; order Squamata; family Elapidae; genus Laticauda; species Laticauda laticaudata. The sequence goes on along the minus strand of BHFT01003202.1, from coordinate 1,355 downwards.
GTATCATTGGGTAACCCAGGGATCACATAGGTAGATTTTCTCCATGCTTATCTGTCCCTAACCTAGTCCTTTACGTCTTCTAATAGTGCACTAATAACTTTATTGCTGATTAACTTCTTCTCTTTCCTTCCATATTTCTCAGCTTCTCCAGACAGCTAGATATACAGCATAAGATCTCAAAAATGCCATAATTTAAGTCTGGTCATATGTGCCATGAGTGAGAAGTCTGGGTTAGTTTATCCAATTATCTATATTCTTTTAAACAGATTTAATAGTATGTAGGAAAACCTTGGGAGATGGGCAAAGAGATGCTACTTAGGGAACTCTTAGGTAAGTGTCGTCATAGCCCCCAGCTGCATAATGAGTGCAACATAGTAGCAGAAGTAGTATTCAGCAGGTTCTGACCAGTTCTGGAGAACTGGTAGCATAAATTTTGAATCGCTTGGAGAACCGAAAAATACCACCTCTGACTGGCCTACCCCCATCTATTTTCTGCCTCCTGAGTTCCAGCTGATTGGCTGTGTCTTCTTGTGTTGCCCTGCACAGGAGAACGGAGCTGCAAATCAGGTTAGTGATGAAGAGGGAATGGGATTTTGCCGAAATCTTGCCCCAGGAGTGGGGAGGAAATGGATATTTTACAGTATCCTTCCCCTGACATGCCCACGAAGTCATGCCCATATAACTGGTAGTAAAAAAATTTGAACCCCACCACTGCATAGTATGAATTTTACTTTCAAACTTGAAAGATTGATGTCAGCCTTACCAGTATGTCATCTCTCCCAGGTAAATCACGCAGGAAACTGGACTTATTGTTCCATATTAACATTCTTGTAATACCCTAACCTGATTGGCTGAAATGGACTGCATTGTGATTGGCTGAAATGCACGACGATGATTGGTCAGTAAGGAATCTCCCGTGATTGGACAAGCCGATCGTGGGAGATTCAGAAAGCTGTCATTGGGTGAAAGCCGCCGGCAAGCTCTATAAGAAGAGCTGCCACGGCTCACAGGAACAACACAGATCTTTACCTTTGGATAAAGAGCTGAAGTTACACTGGTCTCCAGTCTCCTGTTTTCCCACGCTTCCACATTGGCGACGAAGGTGGGATCCTGAGACAAAGAGACCAGTCGGGCATGTGGCAACCGAGCTGAACAACTGACGAGATGGCCGGCAGCAATTCGCCACCCACACCATTCGACCAGGTAACCAAGGACTGGGAATCTTACATCGATAGATTCCTCATGTTCCTCAAGAGCAACAATCTAAAGGATGCAAATGACCACCGAAAGAGAGCTGTGTTCCTGACCCATTGTGGGCCAGCCGTATTCAAGATGGCCAAAGCGTTGGCCAAGCC
>BHFT01003201.1:0-20041 GCA_004320025.1 Laticauda laticaudata | reverse complement strand
GTCAGCGCGCAGTCTTTATACTTTTGTTATCTGCCGGCTTGTAGCCAATGACATTATTTGAGTTTGCCGACTTCTGTGGCTTAGGGAATTGGTTCGCTTTTGACAATCCCTTTAGTTTTGAGTCAAAGAACGCAAGTCAGAATGGCGTTATTTTTGGAGCACTATTTAATACAGAACTCCGCTCTGTTCAGTCTACGTGGTGACGTTAGTATCGAAGTAAGGTGGGGGCTACTATGTGTTCGACTGGACTTGCGCGGTTATGTATTGTTTTTGTGTTTGATGCTTCGGATGGGGTTGTCGGGTGTCTTCCTGTACTTTTCTGGAACGTTGGAAGGGTGAGGCCGCATTTTGGCTGCGGCCTGAGTTGCTCAGGCGTGCGGCTTTTCGGCGTGATCGCCTCCGTTTCCCTCGGGAGGTGAGCTGGCTTGGATGGCCGCTTCTGTCCACGAATTTGGTAATTCAGGTCACTTTTTTACGATGGAAGCGGTCCAGTGAATGGTGAGAACATCAATTATTTATTTAGGTCTACTATTTTTGAGCTGAAGAATTGATGTATTTTAGGAGTAACAGATATGAATTAACAAATAATTATATGCATGATTAAGTGGTGATTAGAAATAATTATATATATATCACAACAGAAGAATATGATTGACAATAGATGAGGGTGTGGTTATTTAGACTCTATGGTATAAGGATTTTTTATGATCGTTTATTGGGATGGGATATAGATAGTTTTTCCTTTTCGTTCTCTTTGGGCCCGGGTGTCTCATGTGCGGTTTCCACTCCTTATTCCTCTCTTCGTGTTAGCGTGTGCTTGTGTGTGCTTGTTTGTTGGCTTTGTCCAGAGTACCTTCTTTCCTCTGTGGTTTCCCGTGAACTTCTTTGCCTACAACTCCTGCCACTTTTGCCAGTTCTGCCTCGTGGGTAGTAACGGAGTCGGGGGGTGTTTTCCGTGTGTTGGTATTTTGGTCATGCCGTCTGGTCTAAGGTGCGCTCACCGTTTTTTTCCCCTCGATACGTTTGCATGGGGTTTGTGTTTGGTTGTGAGTCCTTGCGTTATTGTTGGAGGGTGAGTCGTCCGTGTTTATTTTGCTTTGGCCCTCCCTCTCTAGTGTCTCTTTTGCCTCCCCCTCCTTGGTCACTGCTTCTTTCAGCCTATGTTTGGCGCCAAGCTGGGTCGGACGCTGTGCGGGCTGTCTTATACCTCGGGTAGGCTAGGTATTGTTGGATTTCTTTGAATGTGTAATGTGTTGCAGGGTGTGATATTGTGTTAATCTTGTGTGTGGGTACATTACGAGAAAACAGTTTAGATCTCACTGAGAAAGTATGATACGTTCTCGTATTGGTTGATACTCAGACTAGCAAGGTTATTGGTCTAGTTAATTTATTGTTACTGGTTAATTGTTTGGTTTTCTGTTGGTTGTGTTTATTTTTATTACGATCAGTGATGATAGCAATCGACAGCGAATTGAGCTAGTCTAAATGTTCTCTCCATCTGTCAGAGTGACTAGATCGATATTTGCCAAGTATGTAAGACTCGTATGTGGAATATATCGGATATAAGTTAACATAGGATCTATAAGCTGTGAATATGAGTATTAAATTAACGAGTTTGTCCTTTTTCGATAGTTGGTGTTAATTTTGAGTGTTTATATTCTCATGTAGATATCTCTTAAACTACTCATTAAGAGTTGGTTTTATAATGAAAGTGGTGTAAATAAGAGGTAAACATGATAATATGAAGTTGTGGGTTGTAATGTGGAACTACTACGCGATGTTTACCTTATATTTCTAGAAAATATGTGGTGAATATAAGTGTATTCTTTGCATAACCACTCCGGACCCTAAGCCCGCCCTCCTCTCGAGGGCTTCTTTTCCCCATATCGGGTGTCCTCCGTGCCCCTCCCTCGGTCCCATTGGGGGTTGCACATTTGTTTGGGGCTTCCCGCTCAATAGTACCAGCATGCATTGTTCTCTCGACGCACGTTCAGAGTTGTCACTGAGCGCGGGCGATGTAATAGCATGCTTTGGTACTATTGTGTTTATAATTATTGGGGATCTTGTCATCCGGCCGCATCCGAGTACACTCACAATCACGTAAGGGAAAAAGGCGTGCAGAGTGGGTACATCGTGTATGAGTGCGTGGGATATGCTTGAGAGATTATATATCAGAATAGAGGATGGTAGTTAACAATGAGATTAGGGCGAGAGTCTTTATCTGATGGACGTATGAGATGGTGGCAGGAGCTTTCATCTGTGTATTGTAGATGGGCTGAGGTGGAGTTCAGCCTTTGCGCGGTCCGTGATGGGACTAATTGTTTACGACTGGAAGGGTGTCACTTGACGAGTCTGTGACATCAAGTGGGTGTCTGCTGACTAGCGGCCTCCAGTATCATGTGTTCATAGTTACTTGGCGCGTGGATGTTTGGCGGTGAATTAGTATTACCGACCTTACCCACGTGACGCGGTTGGGATCATTGGTTCCAGGAATGATAAGATTGGTATAGAGGCCATTCATATCAGTGACAGTACGTTTAACCGAGCGACGCCTTGAGCTCACGCGAGTAGCTTAGATATTGTAATGATGTGTCTGGTCTTCTCACCGGTCGCGGTATTGATAGACGGTGTGTATTATGTGCAGACTCGATCCGAGCGCATGGGTGAGACGTGCTGCTTGCTCTTAGAGGACACATAGGTGTTCGGATGCCATATCCGGCGGTCCCAGCTAGTGGGTTGACAAACGTCGCGTACGGTGAGTGTACGTCTGTTGGGTAGACTATACACTATGACTGCGTATGAGGTTATATTTTGTCTCATATGCGTCGCCGGGAACTTTTTCATATATTGTTAGACGTAGTAGGAACGATGCAAAGACCACGTATCATCCATACTAGAGCATCATATATACATATATGATAACGTCCTGTGTCGAGCATATGGGTATAGATCTATGCTACTTGAAGACACCTATCCCATTTCTCGTCAGCCCCGACCTGGACGTGTGTACTCACTTTTGTTCTATGGTTCTGGTTCGGTAGTCGATATTGTTGCAGATTTTAATACGGGTTGGGTGTAAGTACGTGTTCCGTTCTCCATCTCCGCGCCCTTGCAGCGCTCTCTTTCCCGCTGGCCAGCCTTTTTTTTTTTTCTATAGGAGCTTCCCTGATTTCGTTTCGTCATCAGATAACGAATATATATAATATCCAGTCTCTTGGTCTTGTTGGTTTTGGTTATTTTTGCGCGCTGCACTTCGGCACGTTGTCCCTCCGGTCCGCCTCTTGTACTGCCTTTTACACCTGGCGGCTTCGCTTTAGTCGGCTCTTGTGTGGTTGCCCCGCGTGCCTACCAATTGCGGTTTCTCTGCGCGCCTTGTGTGTATCTAATACAGTCATGTCGAGTCTGCTGTTGTCGGGTCTAATGGTACGAATTCGCTGTTGCTCGAGCTTGTGCCAGGATCGCGCTTTTGGCCGGCAAAGCATAAGTTCCGCTACATACGAAGGGTGCCAGTGGGCCCGTTGAGATAAGACGAGGGTGAGCAGGGGGTCTGCGCTCCTGTTTGTCGTGGCGTGGTTTCAGTCGGCACTTAGGGTTCGTCCAGACCACAGATTCGCACTTGCCCCTCCGGGCCTTCCTAGGTGTGCCTCTGGCGTTTCCCTTTGCCTGGTCCCCAGGTTTCCTCCACTCACCCTGAGTCCTCGTTTATTTAGCTGTCACCTCCATCTTTGTTTTTCCCGCCCCCGGGCCTTCGCTGGCTTTTCGTCTTCTTGTGGTTCCTGGGGGTCCTCGCTGCCGCCTCGGGGTTTCGCCCCGCTCCTTGCAGGCAGGATGGAGGCTGGTTAGCCGTCAGACCCCGTAGGTGAGATTGAAGGGACTTCCCGAGGTAGCGGCTGCGCCATATGTGAGGGAGATTGTGCTCGTAGCAGGGTAGATATAGTGAGAGTCAGAATATTGAAGTGAATCGGTAGCCGTCACGCTATGAGCGAGACGGAATGGACGCAGAGAGCCCTAGGATGTGGTGCGGTGCAACCCAGGGGCTCGGTCTTCTCTGCTCGCCTTCTGGTCAGCGGCTGGTCCTGTACCCCGCTGTTTATACGTGACTTGGCCTTGACCCCTGCCCATCCGGGGCTTGCATATATAATATGAGCATCATGGAGTGACACATAAGAGATATATGAGTGTGATACATGAATGCTTGTGTGGGCATGAGTGTTGTTAGTCGAGTATGTGGATGAGTCATTGACTGGGATACATCACGCGTATACTATGATAGTGTGATATAGTTGTAATAGGCTCGCCAGGCATTGTCTAGTCTTACGCTTCGATGTAATAATGAATGATCGGGCTTCCTTCCATCTTTCCGGTTCTTTTTCCTTTTTCCCCTTTCCGTCTTCGCGGTTCTCTTGGTCCCCGTTTGATTGTGTTTCTCTCGGAGTTGCGGTTTGCTATGGTTCGCTGCCATTTCTGCTCCGCTCGCCTGGCTGGCTCGTGTGGGGGCATTGTTGCTTCGTTGGGTCTTGCAGTTTTTTCTGTTCTGGCACGCTTTTCTCGATCTGCCCGTTTCTTGCCACTTTCTGGCCTGGCCTGAAGCCCTGCCTTCCAGCTCGTGGGTGCCTTTCCCGCGCCAGCGGCTTCGCCCTCTCGCGGCTCTTTTCTGCTGGGTCCAGCCGGGTGGCCCTCGTGTCTTCGTCGTCTGCTTCGCTGTTTCGCTCTTACGTCTTCGTGGTGGGTGTCCTGGGGCACTGTTTTTCTCCTTTGTGTGTCGGTTTGTTTTCCTCCGACCCCTTTGTGGCCACTATTTGGGTGGGGGGTTTTTTTTTTCTCTGCTTCATTTTACCGGCCTGCTTTTTTGGGCTTTCCGCGGCTTGTGGGGGCTGGGATAGGGATGAAAAATGAGGAATAGGCGCCAGGGTGGTTTGGGCTCATGGCTCGGGTTAGTTTAGGCTGTTTAAGTACGCTTGCTTTGTGTTGTTGCCTCTCTAGTCCCTACCCCTCCTCGGTTCTCTCGCTGTCCCGGGTTTCGGCATTCGGCCTCTGCTCGTCCCCTCTTTGTCGGCGCGTGGCTCCGCAACCGTCGGCTCGGTCTCCCTCTATCTGCCGTTTTCGCCCTGGTTAGTTGTTTTTGTCTCGGGGTTGGAGCGCCAGAGGCGGTTATTTCGACGTCTAGCTTGCAGGCTGCGTGTAAGATGAGATATGGGCTATATAAGTGGAAGGAGCTATGGGTCTCCGGATGATGTTGAGAGTTTGATTTCTCTGACGCATTTTGCCTCCATTCCTTGCTTTTCCGGTAAATCTGGCAGACAGTGCTACATATGTGCTATGTGTCTATATTACTGTTGGGATGCATATATCACGATGTGTGTGTGCGGATTGTCGTTGCGTTGTTCCCCTTTTGTTTGCCGTCTGGATTCCTCTCCGCCGGTGCTTGGTCTCCGCGTTTTGGCCCTCCCATCCTCTCGCCAGTTGTTTTTGTTCTGGCCCACGTGCGGTCCCGGTTCCACCCACCCGTCTTTCTTTGTTACCCGCAGTTGACCCACCGGCCGCTGGTGGCTCCGCCGGCCGTCGATTTTTTGTGTGCGTGGGTATTGATGGTGTATGTTAGAGAGCGGGGGGGGGATTGGTTTTTTGTGATATCAGGTAGGGATGTCGTTTGCGCACCACAAATCGCATCACAAGTAACTATATATAGAGACGACCAGCCATAGATATCTCCAGGTAGCCACACCCCGGTGCAGCTTCCCCTATTTTCCCTCGTCAGTTAGTCCGTGGTCCGCCATCCGTGGGCCGAGGACGCGTGGTGGCTGTGCGGCCTTTGTTGGTGGTCTGGCCGGCGCCTTGTCATACCGATCGCCACCCCCCGGCCTTCTTACCGAGCGGGTACCGCCATGAGACAGCAGTGGGCGCGTTGCAGTGTTGAGCTGTTATTGTAGGGACCGAGCAGAAGCTTATAGGTGTAAGCGGCTTGAGGCTGTGACACCTGCACTCACATGCGGTCAGAGAAGTGACGGGGGGGAGGGCCCGACATGGTAGAGAGATATATATGCCTATCACACGTACGTGGTTTGCCTTGCTGTCCCGCTGCTGTGTTTTTCCCGTTCTTTTCAGATATTATAGAAGTACATTGTTGAGGCTGCCTGCCAAGACGCACGCTATTCTTTCTCTTCCCCCCCTCCGCCGCCTGCGTCTTTGGGCCCCTGCCCGGTCTCCTGCTTGCCGCGGTTGCCCGCGAGGGGGCCACGTCTGCACAGCTCGTTTTCTGGCAGCGCCTGCGCGGGCGCGCGCCGCCCCTTTGCTGCTTTCCTTGCCATGAGCCCCGTCGCCACGTCCGTCTGTCTGTCTGTCTGTTCTGTTCCTCTGCGCCTGCCGCTGGCGCTGGTATCCGCGTATGCTCCCACATATGCGTTGCTTGGTACGGCACCCGGCGGTGGTTGGATTGTTCGCTGCACCTTTTGGGCTTTTTCCGCGTCTCTGGTTCTGCTGGATTTCCCTTCGTGACGTTTGATGCTACTGAGGTCCCCGGCTTGGTGCCGCTTGGCTCGTCCACTGCCTGGCTCTGACCGACCCCTGCCAGCGCGCTGCCATCACTTATTTCTAGCTGGAATTTGGTGCACTCCATATTCTCCAGTCCGTTCCCCCTGCGGCATCCCGCCCACCTGACGGCCGACTCTCCGCATATCCCCCACCCCTTGCACTGCTGCCCCGTTGCTCTCCTGTGCTCCCTTCTCTCTCCCCCAACGGCGGAGGAGGCAGCGCGGACTCCTTTCGTCCGTGGGCGCCCTTGGTCCGCCTCACCGTTTTTTTGGGCTATGCTGCTTCTTGTGCCTCCTGTTGTCGTTTATTCTCCGTTGGGCAGGTCTGGACTGGCTTCTTTCTGCGCCCCTCTTCTTGCTCGGACTGCTGTTTCCGCTCTCTGTCCTGTTTGTCCGGCAGCGCTTGCTTGGACTCGTTCGGCGCGGGATACGAGACCACTCACGTATTATTTGTGCCACTTTGTGTACACTCCCCGCAGGCAGTATTTTCAGGCATAGTGTCAGACCGCTTGTACAGCATCCAGAGTAGGAGTGGGACGTCGACCAGGTCTGCGGCACTTCCCCCCTCCGTTTTCCTCCGCCTCCAGATCTTTCTTTGGGGCATCTAGGCTTCCCTCTCCTCTGCTTCCTTCTCCGACGGGCAGGGCTCCCCAGCAGACGCCCGCTGACTGTCTGCCTTTTGGCTTCCTGCCGGCCAGCGCCGCCGTCTTTCTTTCTCTCCTCTCCTTTCTCTCGCCCGAGTCTTTGTCGACGTTGTGCGTACTGGATGCCGCTCTTGCTCGCGGTACTTGCAGGTCCACGCTCCTTTCTGGCTGGCGTTTGGGGTAAGCGACCGCCGCTGTTGCTTTCCTTGCTGCGGCCCAGCGCCCCGCACCGCACGGGACACGCACGGCCTGGTGGCACAGGCGGCGCGCGGGGCAGTGAAGCGTTCCCGCACTGTGCCCGTTTTTTTTTTTGTTTTTTTTTTTTTTTTTTTTTTTTTTTTTTTTTTTTTTTTTTTTTTTTTTTTTTTTTTTTTTTTTTTTTATTTTTTTTTTTTTTTTTTTTTTTTTTTTTTTTTTTTTTTTTTTTTTTTTTTTTTTTTTTTTTTTTTTTTTTTTTTTTTTTTTTTTTTTATTTTTTTTTTTTTTTTTTTTTTTTTTTTTTTTTTTTTTTTTGTTTTTTTTTTTTTTTTTTGTTTTTTTTTTTTTTTTTTTTTTTTTTTTTTTTTTTTTTTTTTTTTTTTTTTTTTTTTTTCTGTTTTTTTTTTTTTTTTTTTTTTTTTTTTTTTTTTTTTTTTCTTTTTTTTTTTTTTTATTTTTTTTTTTTTTTTTTTTTTTTTTTTCTTTTTTTTTTTTTTTTTTTTTTTTTTTTTTTTTATTTTTGTTTCCCTTCCCTCCCTCCCTCACTGTTGTTCCAGTGCAGCGCCCGCTTGTGTTCCTCCCAGCATCATGGGCGGCGCCGCTTGTGTTCCGGACGCTGGATGTCTTGGCTTTGTGGGGTGCTTTGGGCTGCCATTTCTCTGCAAGCCCCCCCTTTTCTCCCGCCCGTCGAACGCCATACACTTGGCCGCATGCTTGGCGCACCTGCCTCGCCTCTCGGTTCCTACTTTTTACCGCCTCCCTTTTACTGTCTCTGTCTGTCCCATTCGTTGGCTCCCTCTCCGTATATCTGACTTGAGTTGTGTTCACCCCCTCGCCGGGCTTATGGTTCCCGGCCCCCTCCTCAGCGCCACGGCGGCCCCTCCACATTGAATGTCCGCCGAACTCCTCAGGTCTCCACAGCTGGCGCGGCTTGGCGCCTCCGCTTTTCCTGCTGTTCGCCCATCAGTTTGAGTTGTGGACCCGGTTCTCACTCCGTTTTTCCCGAGACCCCACTGGGCGCTGAGGCTGGGCATTGGTTCTACCCGCGAGCCCGGCCGTGGTGAGTCGGCGTTTCCAGCGGCACACCACATGGCTGGGGACCCCCGCCGGCCGCCCTTTTCATCCCGCGCGGCTTGGGATTCCTCATGTCGCCCGTTTCCACGATGTCCCTGAGCAAGACATGCGACTGGAGGCTCTCCGCCCAATGCTCGACTGCGCCGTGTTTCTTCACGCACTGCGGGTGCCCGTCTTCCACGCTTTGGCTACCGGGCTGGCGGCCAGAGCCTTACCCACTCACTGGTCCGCCTTCCGCGCGCAGGTGGCGCCGTAGCTCGACTTCGTAGGCCCTCTCCGCCCCTAGGCGGGAGCAGTGCGCTTCCTCCCTTGCACGCGGCTATGAGCGACGAGTTCGTGTTGGGACTGCGAATTCACCCACCGCATGCTCCCCACCCGCCTCACTCCACTTCGCCGAAGGCACATCGGGCCGGCCGCCGCTGCAGCCGGCACACCATCGCCCGTTTCACCTGCGCGCTGTCATCACGGCCGCGCTTACCCACACTCTCAGGCCCCGGCGACCCACCGTCTCACACCCTTCCCCCCCCCGGACTCTGGCGAACCTTCGAATCAGCCGCGCCGACCGCCGCGTCCGTCTGTCGCCGCAGGCAACGCAGCGCGGCGCACGTTTGGCGGCCTGCGGCTGGCTGCGGCGGCTCGTACCCACGACGTGCCTGGCACGGTTTCCTGTATGCTTTTGCCGACACTTGGCACGCCCGCGGGGCCTTATCGCGCCGTCTGCCGGCCCGCACCCCCTGCCGCCCCGAGCTCGCATACCCATTCCCTCGCCGCGCCGACAGCCGGCGCGCTGCAGCGCAAGTGGCCGCGGCCACCGCCCCCTTACCCGCGCAGCCTACCATCCACCTGTTCACACTCGGAGCGCTCGCCGGAGTGAACGACGTTCAGATCCCGGGTAAGATTGCGGGCAGCCCTGCGCCATGGCACGTCGCTTGGCTCCTTCTTCCTGGTCTCTTGGGCACCCTAGCCACTAAGTCCCTGCCATCACCGCACGCCCCCACGCTGGCGGCTAACTCACAGGCTACGGGACCCCGAATCCCCGGTCGTTGGCCTGGGTCCATTCCCCGGTCCCGTATCAACCTCCTGTTGGGTCTTCCGCTGCCCATACAGTTCGGTCGGCTCGCCCGAGACCTACTGGGGGCCTCAGCTGGTTTTCGCGGCCATTGGGCTATACTGCTTCGGCTGGCCCGGGGTTCACGACGTCGTGCGCACCCGCCTGGGCGGAACCAGACGCATCCTCCGGGCATTCCCCGCCGTGTTCGCAGGCAATCTTTGGCTCAGTATTCGGGGCCCCTACATTCTTTCAGTCCTAGGCCGCCGGTCACCCCGACCGCCTCACACGCGCCGGCGCAGTTCGTTTTGCTTTCCACCACACGTTGACGGCGCCAGTACTCCATCCCTCAGTCGCTCAGGGTATTCGCAACTGTGGGACGCCTGCCTGGGCCCGCCGCTCGTCCCCCTCTTAGGCCTGCTGGGTTCCCTTCGCCTCTGGTGGTGCTCCCGGCTACCCGACCGACACCGCCTCCACCGCGCGCACTCCTGGTGCCCTTCCTGGGGGGTGGGCCCGTTTTTTGCCACCTCGACCTGGCCCCGCTTCTCCCCGTCCCTAGTAGCGCCCGCACGCAGCGGCCCAGCCTCTCTTCCCCACACGGGGGCTTTCGCTGTCGGCGCGGCTCTTTTGGCGTCCAGTGTGGGCACAGGCGTTTTTTCGCGCTACATTTGGCACCGCCTTTTCCAACTGGCACTACCCAGGGCGTCACCGTCTTTTGCCCCGTCAATAATTTTCCGCCCCACACACGCCGCCTACGACACGCAAGCCTTCATCCAGCGTAATACCATTCACTTCGGGGCCAGCTGGCTTCCACGTCCAACGCCACACGTGCTGCTGGTTCCCCGCGGGTCGATGTTCTGGGTTCTTTGCTGCCGCGCGGGTCTCCCCGCCGCCGCCAGCCCTACCAGCCTCACCGCCGCCCCCGCCACACGCCCCCACGTGAGTTACAGCTTTTCTGGTCTGCTACCTTTTTCTCTGTTTTCCTTCCCATTAGGCCTATCCATCAGCCGCACCGCGCTTCCCCCGTTACTGGCCCGCACAGCACATGTTGGCTTGGGTCTCCGCGAACACAGCCTTTTTTCCAGCCCCTCCCCCCCTTGCTCTTCGCACACCGTTACTCCTTCCTTGCGCCCTCCCCATTGAAGAAGTGCCTGCGCCGCTTCCGTTGGGCGTCGGCGCATTCCTGAGGCCACTCCACTCCTGCCCAGCACGAGCGCGAGCCACCATTCGGTCCTTCCCCCCCCTGTGCACACCGGATGGCTACTGATGAGTCGCCAGACGGAGTTATAATAGAGACGGATGTAGGGCGGACTACCGACGTGTATTACGCATAGTATTACTACACTCCCGATACCGGGTCCGGAAATATTACATAGTAATGATCTAAGGATTTGTACAGCAGATTGATTAGATTCAGGTGGCCACGAGAGATAGAGCATTATTACAGATGACACATGTGAAGGATGATAAAGAATGCGTCGTTGCCGGCAGGTATATAGCGGTAGTTGGCTACTTGATGGTTGAAAACATGCATCTCAAACCAACGGCGCAGTCGGTCAAGAGTTCACCTTCGTCATTCTAATGAAAAAGGCGTCATATGTAGAAACAGGATACGATTCGCATATTCTACTCCGGCTGGGACATTCCCGGCCCCTTGGCCCGCGCCGCTTCGCCCTTGTCGCTGGGTCCACGGCTTTCCGGTCTCTCTGGGGGACCTTTTCACCTGTCAGACCACTCGCGCTACCTTGGCATTTTGGCGGGACCACGCCCCACCATATTCTGTCTCCGACCTGCCTCGGTTGGGTCGGTAACGTCTTCTCGGCGCCTCTTCCTATACTTCTCCTCCCTGCGGCCGGGCCAACCTTCCTGCGGCGCTTTGCGCGCGCACCCTTGCCGCACAGAGACCGCCCTGACCACACGATGCCTGCCTCACCAGCTCGCCGCCTGCGCTTCCCCTCTCGTGCATGCTGTCGCCCGAGCCCTGCACCAGTCCCACTGACTGCGCGTCCTTTTGGGTAGGTCGAGGCTGGCGGCCGCTCCCCGAGCCTTCTCACACTCTTCCGGGCCCCGCCCATCCGCCTCTCGTGCCCAGGGGTGTTTTCCTGGTGGGGTGCGAGGGTCAATTCTCCCCAACTTGCCCCCGGGTCTCGTCTGTTGCACGCCCAGGGGCCCCCCCCCGGGGACATTGTTCCCTGCCAAGCTTGCTCGGAGTTCTGTCTGGTGCCGGGTATTGCTCCGGCTTGCTCTTGGGTCACACTTCGTGCACCCCTGCCCGAGGTCCAGCCCTCTTTCCCCACCGCACTCTCGGGGCTGGCATCCCCAAGCGGCCTGTCCGCTCCCATCGCTTTCGCCAGGTCTCCCGGGGCACCGGTTTTCTGCTTGTCGTGTGCTCTCACAATTGGTTAGCGGTCACACCTTCTGCCCTCCCGCCCCCAGCCCTGTACATACCGCCTTCGCCAACTTTTCCCCCCCTGGCTTCACCGGCCGTTCCTACGTGTCGCTCCTGGTCCCCCTCCCCAGCTTCATTCGCACCCATCCTCGCCTCCCTCGTCTACGACCTGCCCTCTCCAGCGCCGTTGCGCTCTGGCTGCAACACGGTAGGGCTGCAGATGGTCCGGTTCCCGGGAGGGTTTTGGACCCGCTGGCTGGGGCTGTCTCCACGCACAGCTACAACCGGCTCCTCCTCCCCTCTCCCGCCCAGTCCCCCCCCACCCCCTCGCCCTCCTGCTGGGGCGCGGCACCCATTAAGCTGCCCCCTTTAGCCCGCTGCCTCACACTTTCCCTGACACCCGCCGACTCCTTCCACGGTTACGGTTTCCCATTGGGCTTTAGTTTAACTGCCGCTTTACCTGGGCCATTCTGGTTTTACGGCACCCTTCCGGCCATAACCGGCCCCAGTCTTCCCGGTTCCGGTCGCTGACATGGCCGGGCGTGACAGCGGACCCTCGCCCGCTCCGGTTCCGCATTTTGCACCGATGCCCCCCCCCCTGCATTCCACACCGACCGCTCTTTCACCCCCCAGGGGGGCCCTGCGCACCAGATCCCTTCAAGCCGCGTTTTTACCTCCCACGCCGCACACCCTCGCCCCCCAGACGGCCCCTGGCGACTCAGCTGTTTGCCGGCAGTTGCTGGGCCAGCGTCACCCTCGAGGGGCCCGCCGCCAAGCTCGCCCTGCCGGCGCACCGGGAGGGGAGCCCGCGCCGCGGCCTGACGCCACTCAGGGCGGCGCCCCCTGGGGCCTCACTTCCAACCGGTTCCAGGGAGCCAGGACACAGCGCCACGCCCCCATCGCCAGGTGCAGCCACCCACAGACCTGCCCGCGCCAGTCCCGTCGCGTTCAAGGCGCGCCCAACTCACTTGCGCGCCTACCGTCCACCGTCGGATGCCCTACGGGGGCGGGGTGTTCTGTACTGTCTCGTTGGCTCCCCGCCTGCTTGGGTTGTCCCACTAGACACAGGGCTTGGTTCCCACCGGGCGCCCTCCCTGAGCCCGGCAGGCGGCCCACCTCATGACCTTGTCCTTCTCCAACGCGGGCGCTACCCCGGTTCACGCCTGGCGCGGCTTGACGGCCCGTTCCGTTTTCCCTGCTGCTTACCATACAGCCTTTGTTGTTGGCCCGGGTCTACCTCCGCGTTTTTCACGCCCACAACACTTTTCCTTTCCACAATAGCTTTATTTCTGTCTGGGCTTTTCTTTCTTTGGCCCAGTTGGCATGCTGGTGCTATTGCTGTCTGTTACTGCTTGGCATCATTCACGCTTCGGGCAGCCACATACACGGATATTTATTTACCTAAGGACTCATATTAATTGCTGACAAGTCTTTCTGCGCCATGCTCACAGGCCGTTTCTCCCGACGAGTAGCATCCCCCTTCAAGTCTTCAGGCGCGGCATTTCCCGCCCGCCCACATACGCTTCCTGGCACTTCCCTGCTGATCCATATTCATTCGATTTTGTCTTCATTTTGCTGCCATATTCTCTTTTATCTTGCTACATCTGCGTCGTCTGCAAGAGGCAGGGTTCACCCGCTCACCTTTTATCTCTCACTGGGCTTCCACTTTTCTTTTCATAACACTTCCTGATTTTACTTTCAGCTGAACTACTCAGTGCTCTCCCTCTCTCTTTCTCGCTGTTTTCGCGCTGGTGCTTATTCTTCATCCATATATCATGTACATCATACTGACTTTATTCATAGAGCGCAGTTGTTGAGCTTCTGTCCCCTGCTCTTCTCTCCTGTTTTGCTGTGTACCCTTCAGCTCCATGTGGTGTAACGCTCACAATGGCAGGTTGCGGCAGCCTTAGCCATCACATACAGCGGTCTTGCTGTTATTGATCAGCACTCCCGCCCTAATGTCACACACGATAGACATTACGGGCTCTTTTTCACACCCTCCCCCAAACTTGGGGTGCTGTAGGGACAGTCACAGCATTTTTAGTTGTACCACTGCAGTCCAGTCGCTTAGAGCATTATTCTCAACTTGCATAAATCTTGATCATGGCACTGAAAATTTACTTTTAATGCGCATTATCTACATACGGTAAAAACATCAATGGTACTACAACAAAGATCCTCAGATCTCTGATATTACCTTCAGCTCTCATCTAACTTTCACAATCACTACTCAACTGCACATCCTCGTACGTCGTTCTCTCGAACGCCGCTCTCAGCTACAAGCAACACAAATAGAGGTGCCAAGGGTGGGATAGAATTGCTGTTGCTTATTTTCTAAAATTTAATTGAAGTGTAGTTTTGTTAATTTTGAACCAGAAAAATTGCATGTTTTTTTAAAGGGGGGGGCACCCATGGATTTTACTACTATCCAACCAAGCAGTCTGCAGGCTGCATCTTTTTCATCCTATTGTAAAGATGTTTGGGGCTGGCATGCAAGGAAGCACTAACTTTACTGTGTTAGCACAAGCTTCTCTGGACACTGAAAAGAACAGCCATTTTTTTTCAGACTCAAGATTTAATGGTAAAAGGATAAATTGGAATAAGAGTGGTTGTTTCCAAATTCCAGTTTAAGGCCAGACAAAACTGAGTTGTGCCTCCTACATCGAGGTTGGAATGGTATCAGGCTGGAAGCTGATTACCTCAATGAGAAAGATTAAGTTGCCTCCTGCTTATCAGTTTTTGTGTAAACCATGGTGGGATTAAAGAATTTTTCGTACTACCTGGTTCTGTGGTGGCTGCTTGGTGGGCATGGGCGGGGAAGAATACTGTAAATCTGCCAGTCAGAGGTGGTTTTGTTGGTTCTCCGAACTACTCAAAATTTCTACTATGGTTTTCCATACTGGTCAGAAGCCTGCTGAATACCACCTCTGTGTAAACCCTATTTTTTATTTAACGCAACTAAAAGCTAGACAGGCACTTATTTTCAAATTTCCAAGGAGTTTGTTATATATTTCATTGAGTAGTAAGATCACGCAAAAGGAATAGGGTTGGAATTTAAAAGGTAGGAGAGGACAGACATGACTATAATTTATACACAGAGATTGTGGTTTTTTTGGTTATAGATTTGGCAGCATCAGTTTCTTGCAGTGGCATAATAAAGGTAAATTAAGGGCAAGAGTTGTAAGATTGGGCTTAAGCAGGGTAACTAGCACAGAGCCACCGTTCCGTTTTCAACTGCTGTTAACAAATAAAGACTTTGTTGTTGGAACCCGGTCTACCTCGCGTTTTTCCAGACAAAACACTTTTAATTTAAAAAATAGCTTTATTTCCTGTCTGGCTTTTATTTATTTGCCCCATTGAGAATGACTGGTGCTAACTGCTGTCTGTTAATGCTTGGCATAATTCAGATTCCAAGCAACATACCGATTTTATTTCCAATAGAAACCACTCATTTAATTGCATGACAAGTTTTATGAGCCATGCCTCAGGCCGCATTTATACAGAGAGTAAGTACCTTGGTATTCAGGAGACAGGAACTTTCCCAAAGCACAGCCAAAATAAGCTTCCTGGAAAATTCAAATGCTGATTTTTCATAGATTTTGTATTCATTTTGCTGAATATTTATTTATATAATCTCCTAATACTGAGTAGTCTGAAGAGGAGGGTTCAAAAAGAAATCACTTCTATTCTATGGGTTCACTTTCCTTTTCATACTTAAAATAGATTTTAATTCTAAAGCTGATTAAATGAATAATGAACCATATATATTTCTAGCTGTTTAGAGACTGGCTGATTATTATTAATCCAATTTTGAAATCAATATATGATTTAATGGAGCAAGTTGTTATGTACAAATGATCTTCCATCTCCTACTTGTAACCTTCACAAGTTCTACCTACATGAGTTGCGGAGTAGCTTCCTAGCGTTTGAAGTTAATCATTGATCAGATAAAGCAAAATTCAGATAACAAAAACAAGCTCAGCTTAAAGGGATATTTTAAACACTAAAAAAAAATTGGGGTGTGTAGGGAAAGTCCAAGAAAATTTGTTGGTACAACTGAAGTCAGTAGCATTGCATTTTCTCAGTTGATATCTTGATCAATGGCACTGAAATTTACTTTATAATCCCTTTCTACATACCCGTAAAATCCATGGTTAAAAAGTTCAGTCTCCTGTTTAACTTCAGCTTAATTAATTTCACTATCATTGACTTGATAGTGTTTGAAGCAGCTTAAGCTAAAGCAAAAAATAGAGTGACCAGGGGTGGGATAGAATTGCTGTTGCTTATTTTCTAATTTAATTGAAGTGTAGTGTCTTAATTTGACCCAGAAAAATTGCATGTTTTTTAAGGGGGGGGCACCCCATGACTTTTAATCACTATCCCAACCAAGCAGCTGCAGACTGCATCTTTTTCATCCTTTGTACAAGATGTTGGGCTGGCATGCAAGGAAGCACTAACTTTACTGTTTAGCCACAAGCTTCCTCTGGACACTGAAAAAGAACAGCCATTTTTTTTCAGACTCAAATTATGGTAAAAAGGATAAATTAGGAATAAGAGTGTCTTGGTTCCCAAATTCCAGTTTAAGCCCAGACAAAACTGAGTTGTGCCATCCTATCAGGTGATGGTATCAGGTGGAAGCTGATACCTCAAATGAAAAAGATCAAGTTGCCCCCTCCTGCCTTATCACGTTTGTGTAAACCAATGGTGGGATTCAAATTTTTCTACTACCGGTTCTGTGGGCATAGCTTGGTGGGCATGGCAGGGGAAGAATACTGTAAAATCTCCAGTCAGAGGTGGGATTTGTTGGTTCTCCGAACTACTCAAAATTTCTACTACTGGTTCTCCATAACTGGTCAGAACCTGCTGAATACCACCTCTGATGTAAACCCTATTTCATTTAACAGCACTAAAAGCTGCAGGGCCACTTATTTTTCAAATTCCAAGGAGTTGTTATATATTTCATTGAAGTAGTAAAATCACAAAAGGAATAGGGTTGGAAATTTAAAAGGTAGGAGAGGACAGAAACATGACTATAATTATCACACAGAGATTGTGGTTTTGTTATAATTTGCAGCATCAGTTCTTGCCAGTGGCATAATAAAGGTAAAATTAAAGGCAAGAGTTGTAAGATTGCTTACAGCAGGTAACTAGCACAACAAAAGAGGAAAAGAGATGATAACTCTAGTCCAGAACCCAGACCGCTAACTTTCATTACCCAGGGAAAACAAAAAGTAGTTTTAAATATCAAATGTACTTAATTAGGGAATCTAGACTAGAAATATACAATATGTCTCCTAACGTTGAATTACAATTTCAGGCAAGCTTCACCGCTGGCCTCACATGCATAGGGCTTCTAGGACTTAAAGCTCAACAACATCTGGAGGGTCACAAATTAACCACCCCCCAACTCTTACTCATTATTTCAGATGAGAAGGAATCTCAGAATTCACTGAAAGCCACTTGCTTGGTCTTTGCTGAAAGTGAAGTGATCTTTACTGAAAGCAAACAAAAAATTAACCTGGCGACAACTCTTACAGTTTTAACTAATATAGCAGCAGAGACAGAGGAGTCAGTTGTGAACAAAAGAATGAGGGTGACAATAATGCAGCGTGTATCCAGTTTTATCATGCAATTTTTTGCTGTACTATATTTTTTGTTGTAAAAAATGCCAAGTATTAGGAGAAACAGGTAATTGTGCACACAAAAAAAAACCTCTAGCATGTCCTCAAAGCATGTTGCAGTTGAAATAGATTTCTTTCTGAGGAAAGGAAGACTGTTCAGTAGGGATAACATTCCTATTATGGAGCATAAATAAATAATACATGGCTGCTTCTTTAAACATTTAATCTAAAACTCCAGCACAGCTATTAGGACCTTGGGTATTATAACTTTAAAAAATTATACTCCTCAACATGTTACTGAACTATTTTAGCCATTTTACACCTTATAAAATTGTGTCAGCTAGAGATTAGATAATGACAGATCTATAGTTATTTTACTCATGAAGCTTTCTACAATTTAGGATTAGTATGAATGGAAAACTAACTCTTCTGTTTTTCACAGTTCTATAACATGCCAAAATGCAGTAACCTTGTGGAGTGGAAAAAGTGTTATGAATAAAAAATGACATAAAGATGTTCTAGCTGTCATACATAATATGCACATGTAATCCCTGATTGATTCCACTCTTCCCTTCTAGGGCTGTTTGAGAGAGCTATTACTCACAACTAAATTCTCTTCAAAGTCAAAAAAGTAATTACTATCTAGCCACAGGACATAAATATATATATAAATGGTGAGATATACTATATTTTAATTTCAATTATTGAATTTATTTCTATTTGTTTTAGACATGCAGTATTCTATGTCATGTTTATGTTTCTCAGTAAAAATAAGAGTTAGATTTACAGAATTAGCAAGTGAACTAAATTAAACCACCAGATCAAAATGAGAAATTGAGATATTTGGTTTTTTTAAGTAACTTCTCATGATAGTGATACTATAAATAGGATACTACTTTGATTCTTCTATACTACTAATATGCATCTTGAGTATATGAAGTATAATCTGAGAAAACTCTGAAGCAATAATTCCACAGAATTCCTGCTCTGGGCAGTTCGTGATCCAAAAAATTAATACAATGGTATGTTCAGATCTTGGTAAAGAGAATTCCTGAGAAGAAAAATACAAAGGTAATTCAAAATCAAGTTCTATATGAGGATTTTCAAAAGATATGTCTGCTCACAGATGCATCTTATTTGCTCACTTTTCCACATTAGCTTTTCAAGTGAGACAGGTGAAGAAAAAAAAGCAATAGAAAATTTACCAGATGAACAGCAGAGCTGCCTCCTCATTCAGTAAGCAAAAACAGAGAGGAGACAAGTAGTCGTAGCCCTTAGTTTCTAAGGAATGGAGAAATTTTAATAATGGATGCAGGACAAGTTTTGAGTGCTCATCATGAGAAAACCACCCAATATTTCCCTCCAAAGGAAATGTGGATCTGCAAACATCTTGTTACAATATTTCCTCTGCATTGAAAATTGGGCTAATTAATTTCTGCTGTTAATTGACACAGCTCCCAAAGCACAAGAGTAATGTTTAAATTAACATTATTTACATAAATTATATGGTTGCCTTTTTAAACAAAGAACTCTAGGCACCTAGCAAATAAAAAATAGCATTAAAAAACAATATAAAATAAAACAAAGTCAATAATAATCAAGTCATCACACAAATAAGTTAGTCTTTGATCAACAATGACCTTGGGAGTAGAAAAACCCTAACAATGATTCCTTCAATTGGCCCCAGGAGTTCAAGGTGAAAGAGCTTTCAGGATTGGTATTATAAGGTTCCATTTAACCACCCATTTACACCAAATGTAGCTTCTACCTGTTCTGCAAGGATGTTTATAGCAATGTATGAATATTGTTTGCCCCATTCAAGGGTGCACTGCTGTTGCAATCACAGAGCCCAATATGGGCAGTGGTTCACTACTAAACTGCTATTTATGAAACTGTGCTTTAATTTTATCTATTAATTTCCAAATTAATCTATTAATTTGGTTAGTTTTGGTTATATCAATGATAGGCTTCCTACTATCCTTTACTAATGCTTTCGCCCAAACTATTTGGAGCACATTGAATTGTCTATGTACAGATTGGATCTATTTAAAGATATGTAATTGTAAAGATATTTTAGAATGTAAAACCCTTATTGCTATCTGACTATTGAATTATATATTTTAACTGAAATATACTTTATAATTTTAACAAAACATAGAAAATTATTGACACAAAAGAAACACTTTTTCTATTCTATTTTTATCCATGCACATTAATATATGCTTTCATCTCTAAAGGTGACTATTCCTCTGTAATGTATTTCTAATCTGAAAGGTATTTGTTTCATGAAATCATATGCATATGAATTAATCACACAGATATTCTATTTTATGCATGGTAGAGTTGACCTTAACTTAATTTTTGTTTGTGTAAACTGCTTATATTCTTCTTTTTTGTTAGCATAAGACTATGATTAATCATATGTTCTATGAAAACTTGAAGACTTCAAATCATGGGTGTCCTAAAGGCAAGAAATGTCATCAACTTATCATTCATACATACAAGCATACATACATACATACATACATACATACATA
>BHFT01003200.1:0-21162 GCA_004320025.1 Laticauda laticaudata | reverse complement strand
GAAACC
The DNA here is from genome assembly GCA_004320025.1 of Laticauda laticaudata. NCBI lineage: Eukaryota > Metazoa > Chordata > Lepidosauria > Squamata > Elapidae > Laticauda > Laticauda laticaudata. The sequence continues at coordinate 21,156 of BHFT01003200.1, read as the reverse complement.
ACGTCGAAACTTACAAGCAGATCTTCTTGTTCTACGTGTAGATCTTTGATTATTTCTTAGAAGTGTTATGAGTTTTGTACATTTATATCTATATTTTTATCTTTTTTTTCCTGTCTGTCTATCTATATCAGAACCGTAAAGATTTCTCTCATGTTGGGACGCTTCTGGTAGCCTGAGGCTCTGCTAGCAAAAACGGGCTCACAAACTTCATTTTCAACTGGGATAGCCTCCTGCACCCTGTGCCAATGAAAGTGGAGCTTGTAAAGACTGCACTCCCAAGCTCCCTTTTGCTGGCAGAGATCCTGCAGGCCAGTCCTTCACTGTTCCCTATGGGGCAGATCTAAGCACCCAGTGGGTCAAATCCAGTCCACAGGCCTTGAGTTTAATACCTCTGTTTCAGAAGCTTTTGTGGACAATAATATTAGATATGGTCTCTAAGAGAGAAAATCTTGGTCTTCTAACTTGGCAAGTTTAAGATTTGTGGACTTCAATTCCCAGAATTCCTGAGCTAACACGAATGGAGGAGGAATGCTGGGAGTAGAGGTCCACAAGTCTTAAAGCTGTCAAGTTTGAAGACCCCTATGCTAGCCCAAATGAATCACACCAGATAGGTGAGAAAAAGAACTTTAATTTGCAAATAAAGGGAGAAATTGGAACTTAGTTCCAAATGGGCACACTCCCTGCATGGTGGGGACTTCATTTTATATAATTTTAAAAAGTATACCTTGCCATGAACCATCCATGAGAGCATAGACCAAAGTTCTTCAAACTTGGCAAATGTAAGACTTGTGGACTTCAACTCCCAGAATTCCTGCACTAGCATGACTAGAGGGAGAATTTTGGGAGTTGAAGTCCACAAGTCTTAAAGCTGTCAAGTTTGAAGACCCCTGGCATAGATGCTAGCCCTTAAGAATTACATCATGCATACAACTTCCATGCTCATAGTTACACAGTTTACCTAAAAGTTAGAAAGTGGGTTAAGACTTTTTGATCATCATTTAACACTCTCCCTTCTTAAAAACATTCTTAAGCAACTTCGTACCAGGCAGTTATCCATCACTTCAGGCATTCCTGAGTAGTATCAGATGGTATTGCTTCAGTTGGTGTCCTCTTAACAAAAGAAGTCCAAGTCTATTCCAATAGATACAAGATATTATAGAATTTTCTATGTGCTAAATAATACTTTAATGATAATTTGAAATACATTAAAATAGACTGTCCAATAAAAAGTATTAACATTTCACAGATACAAAATAAGTTTAGTTGTTCTCCCAGTTCCAAAACTCACCAGGAACTCCTCAAGCTACCTTGAATTACAATGATCTTCAACTTTGGGTTATCAGAGGTGGTTTCTTCCAAATATAATTTTCACAAGAAGAAAGACATTAAACAGTAAAAACATTAATTATTGAACCTCAATAATTGATGGATAATTATTAATCAATTAATGAATAGTTACATTTTCTCACAATATTTTGATACAAACTTGAGAATTATCTGTATCATGCAAATATATGCAATTTATTTGCTTGTATAAGAACTGTGTTTATACGCGCACACACACACATCGAGTGACACATACGTTTATTATTTCCATGAATATTTAAAAATATAGAAAAGTTTATCATGAGAATTTGCTTTGGCAAAAATGTTTTCAAATTTATATGAGGTTTTTCTTTCAGTTAATTGGATAACTTACGCTAAGAAAGAAAGGAATGGACTGATCTATTTTTTTAAAAAAGAAGTTTTCTCAAACTTATTCATTCTTACTTTTGAGTACATGACATTAATAGGATTTCATTTTACTTCTAGATAGCTGTCAAGAGAGACTGGAGATATATCTTTCTTTCTTTTTTTTTAAAAAATGTATTTCTAAAAGATAAAACCGTCATGCAATTTAGTGGTAGTAATATAATAGCACAGTCTTCATCTAGAAAAAAAGAAACCTTAAATTTTATAGCTGTATTTTCAGTGGGAATATGAAATTCTGGAAACTTCACTCCAGAGAAGTGTAAATTTCAAGGAATGATGTTGAATATTATTCATGATAACAACCCTTCATAAAAATCTGTGCTGTTTTAGGAAGGATGATATATTAATGCAATTGATTTTAATATTTTGACATGCTAGAATACACACACACACACGCATGCACACACACAGAGACACACACACATTGTATAGGGAGAATTTTCTTGACAGTGGGAACAATCAATCACTGGAACAGCTTTGCCTTCAGAAGATGTGGGTGCTCCATCACTGGAGGATTTTAAGAAGAAATTGGGAAGCCATTTATCCAAAATATTATAGGGCCTCCCACTTGAGCATTGGGTGGGATGAGAAGTCCTCCCAGGTGCCTTCCAACTATGTTGTTTTACCCTGTCCTGTTTGGTGTTTGCATATTGCCTGTTATTTTGTAGTGATTATTGCAAAAGAGCTAGTGTGTGAACTTTAGAGATGCAAAACTTTCTTAGTCCATGTGGTAATCTTAGTTTATCTTAGATAGGCTACCTGCAACCTCTTCGATGAATGACCTTTGGAGAACTATTATTGAATATGGGGTAAGAGTCCCATCAAACTGCTGAAAAGATAAAAGGGTCATTGAAAACACACCTGGTAGGAAGAGATACCAGCTGCTTATGTTTGTTGTCATTTGCCCTTGTCAAATGAAATCTTTGTCATGAATATGAAATTTTAGGACTTTAGTATGGATGCTTCTGTCCTTGTTAGGGAAAAAATGTTTTGCTTGATTCTGAACTTGTTTTTACATCAGTAGGCATGGGCTTATCTTTGTCCAATATTTTTGGTAAGTTCATTGTTTTCCATAGCATGTAAGTTTACACAAGGCTTAGCTTTCTGTTTTTCAACCAGATGTCTTTCTGTGTGTCTGCAGAGAAAATCATGCAATAAATATTGAAAGTACTTCAAACAGTTATTATTATTATTATTATGTGTGGAGTTACTTTAGATCTGCTTGTGCAGATTTGGTCCTTCCTATGTTAGCAGCGTTTGAACAATTTCAAATGGAGCCTTCTCTGGTATTGTAAGAATTTACAGTCTCTTCTAGTGTTGTAGTGTCATTTTAATAAAGCCATCCTAAGAGTATTGCTAGAGTTAATGCTGGCTCATCGAGTAAAACTAGCCCATAAATTCATTCCATGGATTTTCTTCTCTTTTCCAACAACAGTCTGAAAAGTAAAAGGATCAGGAAAGTCAAAACAACACTTGTCATAAAATAGAAAGGGTAAGTGATGCCTATCCAGAATAGAATGTCAGCTCTCCATGGCTAACTCTCCATGGCCAATTAGCCAAAGAACAACTAACAGTTCAATTTAATTACTTATAATAATTTTAAAATAGTTTAATTTTTGTCATTCACATTTCATTTTATACCTCCTTTGGCATCCTTACTTTTATGATTCTACTTCACTCTTTCTACCATATCAATGTAACTCTTGTCCTGCGGCGAGTTGGCCATCATCAATTGACTGTGGTGAGTTGGCCATGGCAAGTTGTCATAGACCCAACCAGAAATATCTTTTGCTTACTGCTTTTGGACTCTAAAGTTTAAACTGTGCCCCTGTTTTTATGCCTTCCTTAATTCAGTGGCTTGCTTTAAAAGAATGATTATAGGAAGAGAAGAGAGGGATGGCCTAAGCAGGAAAATAATATTTTTGAATATATTAGACTCAAAATATTCATGACGGGAAAGGTAGAGTAAAAATTCAAGAAAGAATGCTGTATAATCAGTTGCAGGAGGCTAAAGGATCATATAAATAATCAGAAAGCCAAATGAGTCTAATGAATAAAGATTTGGTGCCTACTAATAATACATCCTAGTTGAATATGTCTTGAAAAATTTTGGAGTCTACTCACAGCAAGACAGATGCTAGAGAATAGGGAAAAAATGAGAAAGAATGAAAGTGGTACTAAGAGACAGGAATGACAGAACCGCCTAAGGAGAAAAATATGGGGGCTTAGCTGTCACTCAATATTTTCTTGGAGACATTAATGATCTCGAGAGTGTTGATCGCTTTTTAAGAGGTTCCCATGTTCTCTTTCTTCAGCTAGTCTACCCTGGAAAGAATAGTTTGATGTGAATTATGTGTAGTTTTCGACTTACAACAGTTCATTTAGTGACCGTTCAAAATTACAGACACACTGAAAAAAGTGAGTTATGACCATTTAAGCATCCCAGGGCCACACGATCAAAATTCAAACCCTTGGTAACTGACTCATAATTATGACGGTTGCAATGTCCTGGGATCAGGTGATCACCTTTTGTGACTTTCGGATCAGCAAACTCAACAGGAAGATGAGATTCCCTTAATGATCATGTGACTAACTTAAGAACTGCAGTGATTCACTTAACAATGGTGGCAAGAAAAGTCCCAAAAGGGGGCAAAACTCACTTAACAATTGCCTCACTTCGCAACAGAAATTTAGGATATGAACATATTACTACTAAGATTTATAAAATGTTACTGAAACTGAAGGTAGAAAATGAGCATGTAAAGCATTGTATGATCCAGTAGGCAAGGAATTTGGGATATAATGTAGTGCTTGAACAATGGGGAAATATTTGGATGAAGGGTTTAAAATTGACACTAAATTATAATTTAAAAGAGATTTTTTATAGAATGATGTATCATTGATATTTAACACCAGATAAGCTATCTAAGATGCATAGGAGTATATCAAATGAATGTCGGAAGTGTAAAGATAAAGAAGGGACTTTTTATCATCTATGGTGGACATGTGATAAAGCAAAAAAAAAATGGAGTATGATTCACACTCTAACACAGAAAATTCTGAAAGTGATACAAATGAAACCAGGTCTTTTCTTTTTGGGTCTCATGGAAAAAGAACTGGAGAAGAAATATGGAACTTTGTTATTATATATGTTGATAGCAGTAAGATTTATTGTATGCACAAAAATGGAAAGACACTTTGATGCCTACAATGGAAGAATGGATGAGGGTAGAAATGTTTTGTGCAATAACAATTAAAATTTCCAGCCATGATTATTACATTGATATTAATTCTCTTGTTGGGGATCCTACCTTAAATTTATAGTAAAGAGAATGCATATTTGATTATTCATATCAGCTAGAATTGGATTTGCACAAAATTGGAAAAGTGAAAAGATTCCTACTGATGAAAGCATGATAAGGAAAATATTAAAATGTGCAGAAACGAACAGGTTAACACTTGCAATTAAAGAGAAGTAAAAAACTGAATATTATATGATATGGGAATTGTTTTATCAATGGTTAGAGGAAAATATAAAAGTTAAAGATTAGCAAATAGAAAATATGATTATAGAAGTAAATAAGTTCAGAGGGGAACTGTTGTAAAAATCAGACATATTATGTATATTTGCAATAAATAATTTAAGATTAGAGAATGGATGGAGAAGTTGATGGAGTTGGCTAAAATGGTAAAACTGATTACTTTGATTCAAGAAAAGAACTTAAGGGCCTGTCACATTGGCCGACGGATGCAAAACGTTTGTAAAAAGGGCTTCCGGGGGAGCACAGCGAAGCAGACGCACAACGGAAAGAGCGGATGCAGAGCAGATGCCGAGCGGATGAAGCGGATGCAGAGCGGAAGCCAAGCAGATGCCTAGCAGATGCAGAGCATTCACTGTGCATGCGGGGAGGATGCATTGCATCAGCCCCGCAGATATAAAGGGAAGCAGCTTGCAAGCAGGTCTCCACCATGTCAGAGGAAAGACCTGTTGCCAGCAGACAGCTCCAGCCAAGCCAAGCAGCCACGCAGCAGCCAACAAACCATGTGGAAGAAGAGAAAGCCGTCTGCCAATCTGCTGCAGCCCTGGCAAGAGGGACAGGGCCACATCCCACCGCCTGGCCCTGACTCTGCATTTTGCTGGGGTTTTGCTGCTGGGGCTGACTCTTCTGTGCTGAGCTTCTGCTGGTGCTTACTTGCTGTGCTGCTCTCTGGTGCTGGGGCTGTCTGCTGGTGCTTACTGCGGCTGGCGCTACTCCTGTCTGCTGGTCCTTGGCTGGTGCTCCTGGTGCTCTGTCCTGCTGGTGCTCATCTGGTGCTCCCTAGGTCCTGCCGGTGCTGCTGGCGCTGCTGGTTGCTTACTTCTGCTGTGGCTGCTTCCTGTGCTGCTGGTACTGCTGGTGCTGCTGGTGCCGCTTTTTGCTGCTACTGTTGTTTTGCTCTGGTGGTGGTGCTGGGTGGGAGGAGCAGCCGACAACCTCGAAGCCCTTCTGATGAGGCCGATGCCCTGCAGAGGGAGGAAGAGGCATAACGCATGAACGAGATGGGAGAGGCAGCAGTACTCCATCGAAGAGAACTGAGCGATGAGCGTGCTGAAATGCTGAGGAGAGAACGAGTTATCTTGGCGGAAGGAACACTTCTATCGAGACACCGAAGAGGAAGCAGCGTTCGCTTGGAGAGAGAAGCAGAGACCTGGCTACACCTTTGGAGGTGCTCCTTGGCATCCGGTGGACACAGCACATATGCCACACCTGGTATGGAAACTGCACCTCAAGAATCTGCCAGGCGACGGTCAAGCTGATGGACAGAAGACTAATCAGTGCAGCTTCTTGGAGGGTGAAGTCCGCCTACCGAGGAGCAGCCCCTCTCACAACCCTCTCTTCTCAGCGCAGCCCTGCAGAAACCCGTGCTCTCTGGCCAAGAGTAGCTCCTGTGTCGGCAGTATCTGATGCGACGTGTGGCTACGATGGACGGCCCGCGACCTCAATCCCGTGCCTATGTGAGGCCCCCGCACAGTGGGAAAGCATTCCGACTCGAAGCACGATATCCACCCCAGCTAGCCTCCGACAGAAGCACAGAGAGGCAGGAGGGCAGAGCGCTGCTGCTGGAAGCCATCCAGGTGAACTCAGAAGAGCGTAGGATTCTCTCCTCACTGGTACATAGACACATGCCACCATCACACCAGCTCCCACCTAGAAAGTGCACCAGACGTCAGAGAAGCACCCATGTCGGACATTACCGAGTATCAGGATACAAGACAGGAACACCCGATATTGTCATAACCTCTCAACACTCTGCGAGTACCGCGGAGCAGGCCTGTCTGTCCGTCCGTCCCAGGTGATGCAGCTGCCTTCCCAAGGCTGTAGTCAGCCGGACCTATCGAATGCTATGGTACGCGAAGTCACAGACCACTTGCAGGCTGCTTCAGTATCACTAGGTACATGAGCACTGCATCACACGATGTCATTCACGACCCAACATGCTTGTAAGCTAACTGTCCCACCTCTAGACCTCTCCTGCCACCCGTAGTTCAGCCTCCAAGCTCCACACCTCAGATTATCCACAGCTAGCACCGATCCGCGACAGCTCCAGTCAGCACGGTCTTGGCGCACGGTCCAGTGCCACATGCCCCAGCACAAGATGCACCACCAACAGACATGACCTCTCACTACCACGCTCACTATACTGCTCCTTCCTCAACCCACAGCTCAACCTGGCCCTGCAGAACATCTGTCATCGGTATTGGGGGCTGACACCCGATGTCTGGAGAAGCGGGCTCTCAACATCACAGGACTGAGCAGCTCCTGAAGCTTCCCCCACACACATCCTGTTTGTCTCTCGGGGCCAGGCGCCGCCGAGTGGCGCTTCAACCAGCATTCAGCAGTTCACCACCCCCAGCACGCAGGACCTTTCAGCCCTGAGACTATGCACAACCTCGAGTGACCAAGGAGAGTGCCAGAGACTGGGTGGCTACGCTGTTGACTTTATCTTTCCTTGGGACGCTTGGATCATTTTTCTTTAGCAGCTTGTTACTTAATAAAGATTATTTTGCTTCACACACTTGCTTTCATTTATTTTAAATTAAATAAGTTTTGGGGAACTTAAAATGTTTTAAGCCTTTGCATGCTTGTGGAGATGGTTTAAGATAAGCTGTGGGATGGGGCAGGGATACCTTTAGGATGGTAATAGCTGTGGGATGGGTTTAGGATACTGTGGGATGGTAAAAAGCTATGGGATGGTGTAAAAGCTATGGGAATGGTAATAGCTATGGGATGGGTAAAGCTATGGGATGGGTAATAGCTGGTGGGATAGATAAACCTCCAGTGCAAGCAATCGTTTGACTGTATGTCCTACCCTCCAGGTGCACACCATATGCCCTTCATATTCATAACAATGTAAATCATTGATCCCACATTTCAACATAAACACAATCTTATTAAATTCCAGATCATTGTAGGCCACCCAACATACATGCCCAATATCATCTGTGTGATGAGACAGGAATGAAGGAAGCATCCATTAAGACCATCCTATCATCCTGCTCTTGCCAACTCACTGCTCCAGCTGGGAGTTGCACCAGTGTTTCAGGAGGTGCACTGGCTTCTGTCCTTTCACGTGAAGCTCTGTTGGGGCTTGCACATCACCGGTCTGTGGCAATGCTGCATGGTGGTGAGAATACCTGGAACCTTTGGCCAGGGATGGCCAAAGGCGTTCTCTACCACGCCGCCTTGCCTGATAGACTGTAGTTGAAATCTCTCTTCCACGGGTGAGGCATCTGGACGTGTAGGGCTTCATAGTAGGTTTGACGGAGAAGGCATCAATCCCCATGATAAGTCTGGCTACATCTTGTGTGTGTTGGGCGGGTCTGGATCTCGGGAATCCGCATATGAGGTTGTGTTCCAGCCCTCCTTGAGGTCACTGGGCGTCTGTTATATCGCTGGGCATTCTGAAGTGAGCCGTTCCTGAAGCATCGATGTAACATGAACGCTTGTAGTCAAGCAATCGACCATGTGCGAAAGGACGATGCTGACAAAGCCCTTGTATTGAAATTAATGCACCCACTTGCTGGCGCTTTGTAGGCCACGTGCTTCCCAATGCTATGGCGTGCAACGGTTGTGGAGTTCACTTCTATACCACTGCATCTGGCAACTTTCTTCAAGCCTTCTTCAGTGGAGGGGCACTGGAGGAGCTCCTCCAGGTATTCTTTGATGATGGCTGCACCATTCTCTGACACTAATGCTGTATGGTGTTGGTGGCCACCCTCCAGCCATGCTTCTCATGCTCCTGTACATGGTCCTGAGACCAGTGGCGCAGAGTCAGTGCACCTTTGAGCGCAGGATCCAGGCTGGGCGAGGTTGGTGCTCTGACCTTGGTCAACCTGGGTCTCAGCCCTCCACAACTTGGTCAAACATGGCTGGAGGCATCCTCAATGTTAGTTCTTGTGAGAATGGCATGAGATCTTCGTTCCTCAGCTCCAGCCATCAGCTTTTTGTACAGTCGCGACTCTGCTCTTCTGGTGATCCATCTTGGGACCGCCAGACTACTTCTTGCCGCCTCCTTTTGTTCGTGTAGAAAGGTGAAGAGCCTGTAGATGCTTCTAACTTTTGTAGAATAATGGTGCTACCAACAGAAGTCTGGTATATCCATGGGAGATGACTGGATGCTGTGAAGAGAAGAGCAAGAGACAACTGAAAGAGGTCTGCACCTCAGGCTGCTGGAGCGAAAGTGAGATCCATGAGTTCCTCCCCTTTTTATAGAAATATAGGTTTCCCGCTTGGTTCCTTTTGCATCCTCTAACAGTCTGCAACATCCTAAATATCCGAGATGGTCTCCCTCTGCGAACTGTTTTTTACGTTTAGATGCTTTTATGCAAGCTGCATGCACTGTTTCATTCTTTCTCTGTACGTGCTACTAACTTTGTGTCCAGTTCCTGCGTTCGTTTCGCTCCTCCCTGTAGTCCGTTTTCTGCTGGAGCGCATGCGATTGCGCAGATGCACAGTGGATGCCTAGCGGATATAGCGATGCGTAAGGATTGATCGGATGTGAATAATAACAGAAATAAACAAGAGAATTAAAAAATACATAGAAAGTAATACATGCAACGGGTCCCTATCGTTGCGGATGCGGAATGACGCGTTGGATACATTTTCAGCTCAAAAATTTGTGCAGCTCAAAACTTTTGATCGGATGAAAATGTCAGTAGACCGGATGCTGGACGGATAGAGAGGGATGAAAAAGGAGCAGTGAGTCAGAACGGAAGCATCGCGATCGCGTTAACCAATGGATGGCAAGTGTTTCTCTCCGTTTTACATCCTCTTTGCATCCGTTGGTGCTGTGTGACATTGGCTTTAAGTAAGTACTTTTGTTTCCACCTGAAAACTGCTTCTAAACTTCATGCTTGGTGTGAAAAAAAATGTAACTTTTATTTTGGGCTTTACAGATTAGATTGATAGAACTTTTATAGAAATGACTTCTTATTATTATGGAAAAACAAAAAAGCTTTGATTTGATGTTATTCTACTTATTCTACTGCAACTGATAGAGTCGGAAGTCATTGCTTCTTTTTCTTTCTTTATCTTTCCTCACTTTTCTTACCCCTTTCCCCTTCCCCCTCACTGTCCTCATATTTGCTTTTATATTTGGTATTTTACAATATACTATAACAGTGGTCTTCAATTGGTGGGCCAGGGACTACTGTTGGTTCGCAAGAAAATGTTGGTGGTCCTCAGAGAAATATCCCCCCCCAAAGCACTCCCCCCAAAGCAATTAATCCAGGCTGCATGGGAATACAAGGCTGTGCTACCCACATGGCCCACCCACCTGCTGGCCCCCATCCTTTGACCAAGCGTAAATCTTACCTTGAGTAGAGCCATGCAAGCTGGAACTGGAAGATAAGACCAATGATGGGAGAGGGAAATCTGTCCCGGGTGGCTTGCTGACATTACTAGGAAAGTTGGTCCCTGCAGTAGTCACAAGACTAGCCCTTTGGTCATCCTGGAGCAGCTCCTCCAGTCCATGGCAGGCTGGTGCACCCGGGTGGAGGAGTAGCTGCTCCGGGATGACCAAAGGGCCAGTCCTGCTGCAGCTCTGGAATATGGGAGTGACTTTCCCACCAATGTCAGCAAGCCACTGTCAGTCAAAATTCATATTAGCCGTCCACGGTATTTAAAATTCTGAGTTTGGCAGTCCCTGAAGTCCAAAAGGTTGGTGACCCCTGCACTATAACAATAAAAAATGTGATACAACAATATTTCTATCTTGTTAATTCTTATTAATTTGTGGTTTTTGTCCAGTTCTTCTTCTGCTGTTCATTTCTTTATTCTGTTTCTGGATTCATAAAATAGAATTGTATAAACTCTTTCCAGACTAGAAATCCAACATTCATACGTACGTATTTCCCCTCTCCTCTCACTGCTCTTTTATTTACTTTTGTGTTTTGCATTTTATAATAATTTATAACCTAATTAAAATAATATTTGGGGGAAAAAAGAAATGTCGGTCTCAATTGTTGTTGTAAGTCAAGGAGTACTTATATTAGGAGACTAACATGTACTCTCATGTGAATGTCGGAAAAACCTAGCAACTAGGAAAATGTTGAGAGGGGGAAGAAATTTATTTTTCACATGGATAAAAATACCGGCAAGTGTCTGCTTGTGCTCAGAACTACCATTCTGATTTCTTGACCCCATCCTGCAGATGTAGTAACACTTGTTCAGCAATATTGACTGTTACTTCTTGTTGATCTTTCTGATCTCCAGGGATCCTCCATTGCCTTTTAAGAATCTTCAACTTTCTGAGTAGTTGGAAATTGAGTGCATTTCATCCTAGCAATTGATCCAAAGCTTGATTTAAAATGGATGTTAGAACTTCTTAAAGCAAATTTGAGCTGTGTGCAATTGCTACCAGCTTTCCTTCCATTGAAGACCTGTATACTGCTCAGGTCAAAAAGACAGCTGTGGAAATATCTACAAACTCCCTCACATCCTGGACATAAACTGTTTCAACTTCTACCCTCAAAACAACGTTATAGAGCATTGCACATCAGAACAACTAGACATAAGGACAGGTTTTTCCCACATTGAATCATTCTGCTACACTAATTCCCACAACACTGTCAAACTATTTACTAAGACTGTATCACTACTATTCTTCTCATCCTTCCTATTATCTATCTCCTTTTCTACTTATGACTATAACCTTGTTGCTTGCATCTTATGATTTATTTTGTTTTATTTAGTTGTCCAATATGATTTTGATTGCTTATTTAGTATCCTATGACTATCACTAAGTGTTATATGTTATGATTCATGATGAATGTATTTATGATGACTATGATCATGATCCACATCACTGATATCTTTATGTATGCTGAGAGCTTAGGCACGGAAGACAAATTCCTTGTGTGTCCAATCACATTTGACCAATAAAAAATTCTATTCTATTCTAAAATGTTTCTGTTCTTCAAGGTACATTAAGATGGATGCTTTCTTTCATAATGTCTCAAAGAACGGAGAATTATTAGGGAAGTATCTAGGATTTCTTTCAATTTTTATTTTGCTTTTAATTTAATTTTCTTTTATTTCTATAGGAGCTGGTATTTTGGGGGGTTCAAGTGAAAATATGTAAAGAAGCTTGAATTCATTTGAAAAGAATATATATTATTTTGTTTAATATATATGTATTCTTATCTGCGCTGTTTCTCCTGATATATCCACATGCATTTTAAAAGAATATGTATGCTTTAATGAAACTTGTAAGAATTCAAATGTAAGCATATGTGTGTTCCAGTTGGCATATTGATATGGTACATATAACAGGATAGGTTTTAATTCATTTGGGAAGAAAATTAAATTCTTCTACATTCTTGATTAAAAAAAACTTCAAAGTTTTTTATCCTGTTACAAAAACTAGCATACTATTTCCCTTTTCCCCATAGGATTCATATAATTATAAACACAAAGCAAAATTATATTTCAAACAATGTTTAATTTTCTAGGGAGTGAAAGTTAAAATTTTATGCAGAATGTAAATGAGAATAATTTATTAGTGTAATTACTATTTCACTAAAATTAGTGATATTCATATTTACAGAAAACCACCATAGCTGTTGTACTCCATTTTTAGCAGCAAGTATTTTCACTTCATTTAACCATTTCTTATATTGTTTGTAGAGCAGTTTTCATGAATTAATGGAAGATTATTTGCATTTTCCTACAAATAACACTGTTCCAATATCTCAGGGGTTGCCACAGAGAAGAGGGAGTCAAGCTATTCTCCAAAGCACCTGAGGGCAGGATAAGAAGCAATGGATGGAAACTCATCAAGGAGAGAAACAACTTAGAACTAAGAAGAAATTTCCTGACAGAACAATTAATCAGTGGAATGATTTGCCTCTAGAAGTTGTGAATGCTCCAACACAGGAAGTTTTTTAAAAGATACTGGATAACCATTTGTCTGAAGTGGTATAGGGTTTCCTGCCTAGACAGGGGGTTGGACTAGAAGACCTCTGAATAACTCTGTTCTATTCTCATCAACTAATGGTCAGCACTAAATTGTCACTAGATAAGTGTTAATGGAATTCAAGGGAGTTGGACTTAAAATGTTTGTGAACATGTAAGGATTCTAGGTGAGTCTCTTGAATCCAGCCTCAGGTTCTATCTGTCCTTCACCTACATAAAGTACTTCTTCCATCCACTAATTAATTGGCCATGCTCTATTTTGGCTACTGCATCTACTTCCTGGATGCAATCCAAAACAAGAGCAATAAAAATGTTTAGGAAGTAGAAAATAAAATCTTATCAGGAAAGCTTCAAGGAAACAGATATGTTTGCCCCCGAGAAGGGACAATTAAATTGAGGTATGATAGCATACATCAATATTTAAAGTGCAGAGTCATTCAGAAATACATTATGATTTGTTTTTTCATAAATGCCAAGCATGGGTTATGAAATAACAATAAAGTTACAAGAGATCTGAAAAATATAAAGAACATTTTAATGGCTGGGGAGGTTTACCAATGGAGTCAATAAACCTGAAAATGGGTGGGGTTACTTTTACCAGTGTGTTCCTTCAGAGGCTGGCTGGACACTTGCTCGGGATGTTTTCAGCAATGGTGGGATTCAAATTATTTTACTACCGGTTCTGTGGGCATGACTTTGTGGGCTTAGCAGGGGAAGGATGCTGTAAAATCTCCAGTCAGAGGTGGTATTAGCCTGTTCTCTGAACTACTCAAAATTTCCGCTGTCAGTTCTCCAGAACTGGTCAGAACCTGCTGAATACCACCTCTGCTTTCCAGCCTGGATAATAAATTCAATTCCAGAATAAGGAATTTATAAAAAATGGTATATCTGGAAAGAGCGCAGAAGAAAGCAACAAAGTGATTAGAGCCTGGAGGCTCAACCACATGAAGAACAGTTACAGGAGTTAGGTATGTCTAGTTTAATGAAAAGAAAGACTAGGGGTGACATGTCAAATTATTCTCCAAAGCAACCAGAAGGTAAGACAAGAAACAGTGGTTGGAAACTAATCAAGGAGAGAAACAACCTGGAATTGAGGAGAAACTTCCTAACAGTGAGAACAATTAACTAGTGGAACAGCTTGCCTTCAGAAATTGTGGTCACTTCATCATTTGAGGTTTTAGAGAAGAGACTAGACAGTCACTTGTCTGAAATGATATAGGATCTCCTGATTGATCAGGGGGCTGAACTAGAAGACCTCCAAGATCCCTTCCAGCTCTATCTATCTATCTATCTATCTATCTATCTATCTATCTATCTATCTATCTATCTATCTATCTATCTATGGTCAATCTATCTATCTATCAGCCTATCTATTCTATCTAAATGTTCTGTGTGTTGTGTTGTGTGTGTGTGTGTCGCTCCAGCATAACTCTAACGCTTCAAACAATTTCAACCAAACTTGGTACACAGATCACTTACCCTCTGGAAACATAATGCTGTGGGGATAAGCCACCCCTAAACATTCCTCAGGGGTATGTGTGTGCCTTAAAATGGCTTCTACTGTACAGCACGGTGGACTTGCCATGGTAAACAATTTCACCTATGTACTTCCACAAAGGGGCTCCCTCTACAGTCCTCCAAGGAAACGTCAAGTAATTGGCCAAATGCAATCAAAAAAAGGAACACCAGCGTAGACAAGAAAACTCTGAGGAGAGGAATAGAAATCTTGAGATGCTGCATGAGAGACAGTACAATAGAGTGAGCCGCCGACTACAGTTTTTTCTGTCTGAGACAGGATTGGGATAAATAAATACCTGGGGAACACTGGGTATTGGCTAGTTCTATTTCTAAAAAAGAAGTGACTCAGAACTTAAGGCCCTGTCA
Organism: Laticauda laticaudata; assembly: GCA_004320025.1. Taxonomy (NCBI): domain Eukaryota; kingdom Metazoa; phylum Chordata; class Lepidosauria; order Squamata; family Elapidae; genus Laticauda; species Laticauda laticaudata. Next base: position 6,064 of record BHFT01003200.1, on the reverse strand, counting down.
CACTGCCCAACGGATGCCAAAATGTTAGCAAAAGAGACACAACCGACGAGAAAAATGTTCAATTCATTGCTATCCGCTCTCAGAAGGGGCGAAAATTTGCATAAACCGGAGCGGATAACATGTGAAAGCGAACGGACGCGGGAGGACACAGAGTGGATGGAAAGTGGCAGAACAGGAAGACCAGCAGAAGTGGAAGCGGATTGAGAGCATGCGGATGCGACACATCGCTAGGCTTCCAGGGGACCTCAGCAAAGTGGACATGGAACGGACACAGCGGATGCAGAAGCAGATGCCGAGCGGATGAAGCGGCATGCACAGCGGAAAGCCCTAGCGGATGCACAGTGGAAGCCTAACGCGGATGCCTAGCGGTTAATTTGCACATGTGGAGATGATACATTGCGTCAGCCCCGCGGATTATAAGGGAAGCAGCTCAAGCAGGTCACCATTCAGAGGAAAGTCCTGCTGCCGGACGGATTGACAGCCTTGCCTGGCCTGCCTGCATGCCTGCCTGCAAGCCTTGCTGCCAGCCTCCCTGCCAATTGCTGTTGCCTGCCTGCAAGCCTTGCTGCCGGCGGCCTCCCTGCCAGCCTTGCTGTCTGCCTGCTGCCAGCCAGTCTGCCTGCCAGCCTTGCTGCCTGCACTTCCTGCAAGCCTTGGTTCATGTCTGCCTGCCAGCCTTGGTGCCTGCTGCCTGACAGCCTTCCTGCCAGCCTTGGTGCCTGCCTCCCTGCCAGCCTTCCTGCCAGACCTTCCTAGTGCCTACCTTCCTGCCAGCCTTCCTGCCAGCCTTCCTGCAAGCCTTCCTGCCAGCCTTGGTGCCTGCCTGCCTGCCAGCCTTCCTGCAAACCTTGGTGCATGCCTTCCCTGCCAACCTTGGTGCATGCCTCCCTGCAAGCCTTCCTGCCGCCTTGGTTCCTGCCAGGCCTCCCTGCCAGCCAGCAACCCACAATCATGCGGAAGCACGGCAAGCCTCAGCCATCTGCTGCCAGCCCTTGCAAGAGGGAAAGGGCTACCATCCCGCCCCCTGGCCCTCACTCTTGGTTCTGCTGGGGCCTCTGCAGCACGGGCTCGCTCTTCTGGGGCTGGTGCTGCTGCTGCTTCATGCTTCTGGAGGAGCTGATGACAACCACTCCAGCACCAGCCCACTTCCACAGCACTGGACCCTTCACCCCTGAGGACTGACGCGACCAAGAAGAGTGCCAGAGACTCATTTTTGTTTATAGCTTAGTGTAATAAAGTCTATTTTTGATTCACACACTGGCTTCATTTTTTTTTTAAAAAGTCTTGCTGGAAAACTTTTAGAAATGGTTTAAGCCTTTGCATGCTTGTGGGATGGGTTAAAGATAGCAGTGGGATGGTTTGAGATACTGTGGGATGGGCAGGGATACCTTTGGGATGGGAAATAGCTGTGGGATAGATAAACCTCCAGTGCAAGCAAGTGGACTGTATGGTCCACCCTCCAGCGTGCCACACCTATGGCCCTTTATTGTCAAATAACCAATGTAATCAATCATCCACACATGTCAACATAAACACAACTCTTTATTAAATGCCCTGTTCATTTTAGGCCCACCAACATACATGGCCCAATCTCATCCTGTGATGGAGACAGCCTCAATGAAGCATCCATTAATCATCTATCATCCTGACTTGCCACTCCACTGCTCCAGCTGGGGAGTTGCACCAGTGTTTCAGGAGGTTGTGTTGCTTCTTCCCTTCATGTGAAGCTCTGTTGGGGCCTTGCACTATCCTCAAGTGGTCTATCAGGTTTTTCGCCCTTGCCTCCATTCACCAGGCTCCACTGTCCCCATTGCCTTATTGGAGGTCCACGAGCCTGTTCTGCAACACTGGTAGCGGTAGTGCACATGAGATGTTGTGCAGGATGCAGCAAGCTTTCCACGATGTTCCTCACAGGTCTCTGGGCGAATGCAGCATTGGTGGTGAAAGTACCGGAACCTATTGGCCAGGATGCCAAAGGCGTTTTCCACCACCGCCTTGCCCCTGGACAGCCTGTAGTTTGAAGATCCCTCTCTTCACGGGTGAGGCATCTGGAGGTGTAGGGCTTCATGAGGTAGGTTCTGAGGGAGAAGGCGTCATCCCCCACGATGAAGTAGGGCACATCTTGCGTTTCGTTGGGCAGGGGTTCTGGATCTGGGAAGCCCCGATGAGTTGGTATCCAGCCCACCTTGAGGTCACTTGCTTGATATACCTGGCATCTGAAGATGAGCCGTTGCCTGAAGCATCGATGTACATGAACTTGTATCTCAGCATCGACCATGGCGAAGAGGATTGATGCTGAAGAAGCCCTTGTAGTTTTGATAAGAGGACCTGAGTTGGCTGGCGGCTTTGCAGCCACGTGCTTGCCATCGATGGCTCCAACGTGTGGGGGAAGTTCCACTTCTGATACCACTGCTCTGCAACTTCTTCCATCCTTCTTCAGTGGGAGGGCACTGGAGGAGCTCCTCTTGTATTCCGATGATGGCCTGCACCACTTCTCTGACCATAAGCTGATGGTGTGGGTCGCACCCTCCAGCCGTACTGCATGCTCCTGTAGGTGGTCCCTGAGGCCAGGTGGACAGAGTGCAGTGCCACCTTACCCAGGCTCCAGGCTGGGCCGAAGTTGGTGTGGCCTTGGGTCAACCGGGTGTCAGCGCCGCTGCACAACTTCGTCAAACATTGGCTGGAGCATCCTCATGAACTTCTGAATGCCCGAGTGTTCTTCGCTCCTGAGCTCCACATTCAGCTTGTTGTACAGTCTGTCCTCTGCTCTTCTGGCGAACCATCTTCGTACCTAGATGCTTCTTTGCCGCCTTCTTTCTTCCCGTAGTAGAGTTCACAGAGCCTGTAGATGGCTTCGCACTGTTGCAGAAGGATGGTGGCTGCCAAAAAGGACTTTGTTACGATCCACAGTGGACATGACTGGATGCTGTCGAAGAGGAAGAGGCAGCATGAAGGCTGCAGAGGTCCTCACTGCAGGGCTGCTTGTTCTGAAAGTGAGATCCAGATGAGTTGCTCCCCCTTTTATAGGCAGTATAGGTATCCCTTTGCAATCCTCTAAGCATTCCTCTAGGCATCCTCTAGACATCCTTAATATCCGAGATAGGTCCCCTCTGTGAACGTTTTTTCTGTTTTACATGCTTTGTTTCCACTTGGCATCCATTCTGCATCCGTTCTGCATCCGTTCAGCATCCGTTCCGCTTCCTCCCTGTGTCTGTTTACCGCTGGAACGGATGGAGTTGCGCAGATGCGCAGCGGATGCCTAGCGGATATAGCGGACGCGTAACAGATGCAGAACGGATGCCTAGAGGATGCGTAGTGGATGCAGAACGGATTAATTGGATACATTTTCTCTTAAAAGTTTTGAGCAGCTCAAAACTTTCTGAGCGGATATAATGTCAATAAATGGATGCTGGACGGATAGAGAGGAAGCAAAACATATGCAGTGAGTACAGAACGGACGCATCGCGTTAATCAACAAATGGCAAGTGTTTCTCTCCATTTTACATCCTCTTTCCATACGTTGGTGCAGTGTGACAGGGGCTTAAGGATCAATTTTCTCATGGTAAGAACAATTAACCAGTGGAACGGCTTGCTTTCAGAGGAGAGAGTGTACACAGCCACTTGTCTGGAATGGCACAGGGTCTCCTGCTTGTGTAGGGGGTTGAATTAGAAGACCTCCAAACTCCCTTCCAACTTTGTTATTCTGTTATTCAAAAGCTAAATGTTTCTTTATTCTGAGAATTGTTCTAAAAAGTCTTCATGACTTTAAAGTGAGTCCCAGCCAAAGACAGCTTTAATGGCTTATCTGTTCATGCTACTTGTTGTATTTGGCTCCCACCAACCTAGATAGTGTATTCTACCTTCTTATCGGTAAACTCAAAATGTGCCTGAAGTTAATGGATGCTTATCCACCGATATTACTGGGGCCAGGATTTTGCATTAATACATTTTATCTAAGAGGGATATCTCCAAACCAGGCATTAGCCATTGTCAATATTACATATAGAACCATTTTGTGTATATTAACAGGGTAATTGGATGAGCAAAAATAGCATCTTGTCCAATGGGCCTTGAAAAAGTATTGTGTGTGCACTCTGCTAAAAGCACCCTAACATAACTAATGTGTGTTCAAGTATGTGTTTTAAGATTTTATGAGGATGCGCACAGGCACACACTAAAGTTATCACTGAAACGTTATTTTCCCAAGGATTTGTGCCTTGGGCCACGAAAGCTATTGCCACAATTAGGAACATTTCCTAATTAAGGTCCATTCAGCCCATAATCTTCAAAATATATTTATGAGTAAAAGCTTTCTGAATCTAATATGAAGAAATGATGCAATGCCTGCTCAGTGAGGTGGCAATTAAACTGACAAAGCAGAATGGAGAAGAGAGCAAACCATGAAAGGTTTTCTAGCTCTGGCATGAGAGGTAGAGCCTACAAAGTAGAACATAGCTGCCTCCTATTGTAGAAATTATGAAAATTCCCAGTAAGCAGCAATGAGACTTTCATATCTCTCCCTGTTCTTAAAGCTGAGTCAAGATACTCTTGGTTGTATTCTTTCCATTCCATTTTTTTGTTTCAATTGTTCAATATATTTCAGGTTCAAAAAGAAGATGGGGTCAACCTATTCTCCAAAGCACCTGAAGGCAGGATAAGAAACAACGGATGGAAACTAATCAAGGAGACAAGCAATCAGAAACTAAGTAGAAATTTACTGAGAAATTGTGAGAACAATTAACCAGTGGAACCTCTTGCCTCAAGAAATGGTGGATGCTCCATCAGTGGAGGTTTTTAAGAGATGGGATAGCCATTTATCTGGAATGGTATAGGGTCTCAGCAAAGGGTTGGATTAGAAGGCCACTGAGGTCCCTTCCAACTCTATTATTTTGTTATTCTGTTACTCTACTGGACTACATAGTAAGACACAGAAGGTTTCATAGTCCCAATTGAAGAAAGATTGTGCAATTGTGGAGCTCGAGCCACTGAAGACATTCAACACATTCTTTTTTTGATTGCAAACTGTCCTCTGCACAATGGAGCATCTGGGAAAAACTTTTTACCAGTAACAAACTTGCATATCATCAATAAGACTGCATTTCATAGGCCATTTCAAAGAGAACAGATTATTTAGATTAGATTAGGGTTGACTTTAGGGATGATGACTTATTATGACAATATCCTATTGGTTTCTTGCATATATTTGTAGTTTTGCATAAGTTTTACATATTTGATATAGTCATATGACTTAATCAGTAAGTCCTCTTCTCTTCTCTTCCCTTCCATTCCATCTTCTCTTCTCTGCCATCATCTCTTCTCTTCTCTTCTCTTCTCTTCTCTTCTCTTCTCTTCTCTTCTCTTCTCTTCTCTTCTCTTCTCTTCTNTCTTCTCTTCTCTCCTCTCCTCTCCTCTCCTCTCCTCTCCTCTCTTTTTCCCTTCCATCTTCTCTTCTCTTCCATAATCTCTTCCCTTCCCTTCTCTCTTGCTCAATTCCACTCCACTCCATTCCATTCCACTCCTCTCTCTGCTCTCTATACTCCATTTTCCATGACTGAACAAATTTCATTCTCTCTGTCTCCTTCCTAAATTACCCATTTACATTGGCAGACTCTGCTGCTCCAAATCCTCATGTTTCTCTTGGACAATCACATTATTTCTCTAAGCTGTTTTGGCCATGTAATACATGGAAGCAATGACATTCAATGTATGTTCTTTAATAGGCCGGACTAGCAGTGGTGACAAACCACAATTGAGAAATAGGTAACGAAAGAAAGCAATGACATTATAGAAGATTAAATTTATGAATATTCCAAACAAGTTTCGATTGCCTTCTCTCAGAGTAGTTATTTTCAATGTGAAAATAACCAGTGGAGAATTTTCAGTCATTATCTTCATCCAGACTTAGTAGTTTTATTAATTTTCAAGAAGGTTCCATTTCCCTAAAGATTCCAGATAAAGGCCCTGTCACACTGCCCAATGGATGCAAAACAATGGACGAGCAAAATGTTCCATCCGTTGTTATCCGCTCTCAGAAGGGGCAAAAATTTGCATAACCGGAGCAGAT
>BHFT01003199.1:0-10324 GCA_004320025.1 Laticauda laticaudata | reverse complement strand
CTTTTATTTTTCTTATATGTATCCATTTCATGTATTCATAACTATGTATATACTTATACCTATTATCTTGTAAGCGAATGACAAATCAAAATAAATAAAAATAAAATAAATATTATTTTTAATCTATTTCTGACTTTCTTTCTACCTCTTTTCCTTTTTTTCTTTTCTTTTCTTTTCTGTTTCTTTTCTCTTTCACGTTTGTGTTGTTTGTTTATTTTAATTGTAAAATCAATAAAGTTTATTTTAAAAAAATAAAAGCATAGTATCCTGTGAATGTATGGAGAATAAGGTTATTTTGTTGTTGGCTCCGTTGATCCCGGGAGATCATGGAAAATTCGCGTCATGGAAATCTGCTGTCTCCCCATGTTGAGCTGCCGCAGTGCAGCACTGGAGTNGCCTGCTTGGCTGCAGGAGTTGCCGGAAGATCTTGCAGTGCAAAGATCAACCGCCTACGGGGCTCCACTCCGGATTTTCTTTCAGGGTTTACTCCCTTAGACTTTCCCGTGTGCAGGTAATCCACAAGGCAGCGGAGGTTTGTAATCAGGGTTTTCCTTCCCCTAGACGGGCTACCTTACAAGGTTGACGAGCCCCGTCTGCCCGAAGTATCTGGTTTTCAGAATAAGGTTATTATAAGCTGCTAAGACATAGAGAATATAGACCATCAGACACAAAGACCTGAATTTGTCATCATGCTTGGAGCTCTGGACATGTGGAGAAGCCTATTACACAATTATATTAATTGGAGTTGTATTAACTGCCTTTTTTCTAAGCTCCTGTATAATTTTGTTATATTGCATTTATTCTATTTGTAAGCCACTCAGAATCATGCATTTGAGATGGGTGACAAATTCAATAAATAAATAAATGATGACTATATACCACCTCCTGTGCCAAAATAACATGCCAATGAATGTCAAGAAAGGCATCTTCTTACTGCTTATAATCCATCTTGTGGGTTTCTCAAAGGCATTTGACCAGTCATTAACCTTTTCCAAATACAGCTCTTCTTATAAGTAATGCTATGTGTAATTATGCATAACATATATCTACTGCCTTTGCAAATTCTGTTTGATAGCATCTGCTAATACAGGGCTTTGGGGGGGGAGGGGTTGTTTTGCTATCTTTAAAAAGTGAGAATTCCATCATTTTTAATGATGTGTTTCTACATTAATTACTTTGTTCTTATGGAATAGTTTTATCTCCTAGGATGGTATCAAAGTAATAAAGCGCTCTCTCTTGCTGCTAGAGGGAGCTGTGATGAAACTGCAGCAACATCCCTCATTCTTCGACAGCATATTTAAAAGCACTAAAATAAAACCAAAAAAGACATATCTATGCAAAGCTGCAGAAGGGCAGAAGAGTGCAAAAATCTGGCCCAGATCCACTCAGCTAAGAGTTGTAGCCCAACAGACCTGCAAGGCACCAAAAAGGAAATATAAATGTAGCATAATGTTAATACTAGCCTGAGAAAAAAGACCATTCAAAGAACCTTTTAAAAATATATTCCTGAATATATTCTGCACATTTTTTGCATTTGTCATGAAAATTAAAATTCCTTTTTTTTTGGTCCTATAATTATAGCTACAATAAAATGCCAAAATTACCATTAGAGATGTTGTTGCCATATCAGATAGATTAATACTGGATTTTTTGCGGGGGGGGGGGCTCCCTTTAACTCTACTAGATAGCATATTACACACATGCAGGTATTCTCAGACAGAAGATCCACCTATGCATTGAGGGTGTGCCACAAAAAGTTGTCAACAAGCTCAATGATCAGAGGAACAAAAGAAAGAGGAAGGAAACCGCACATAGTCTGAACACAATGAACTGAAAAAGAGATTCTCACTGTTCCTAGCAGTGCCTTTCAATTTCCCTCCCCATTCTGAGTTCATGGTAGGCCAATACAACATGTATAAGTTTTTAAAATGATGCTTTCAAGACTGCCCTGTGGTGCAGTAAATTTTGAAAATGTTCTTAATAATAATCAGGATCAACATGGACTATAATGGTCTTCCAAACTCATCGGGTAATTTTATTCGCTATCCAACACAGATGCAAGCAAGGATGATGTCACACTTTTCTTTCCTGCTCTGAAATCTGAGTCAGGCGCCAGGGAACAAAACCAATTGTGCTGCATCTGATCAGATTAAAGCTTCTGGCAGCTGGTGATCAATAAGACACCGGTTGGACTAATCCAAAATCACTGAAAACAGATCAAAGGAGCCCTTTTTGCAGTTTCTAGAAGACCAGGAGATGGGAAATGCTGTAAATCATGCAACTAGCTTTATACCACTGACTTCCCAGTGATATCTTTCTATAAAGCACCATTCTTACATAAATAAGGAGGGAAATGTGCAGGTAATGACTATTTTGCATCAATGGGTCAGTTCTTTGTGTGTTTTTTTTGAAACAAAGAGCTAAGGAACATTCAACTTAAATCTCAGGATTTAAGCAAAGGGATGAATGGAAAGTAAGTCAGCAGGGAATAGGTCAATAGAGCAGACAGAATACAAGCAGAATATTGTTGGTGCAGAGTAGGTTAAGAAAAGGTGGGCAAAACCCCCAGGTAGTACTCAAAATACAAGTTCATAGGTGCCTGAATCCTATAGTAAAAAACAGATAAATCCTTCTCTCTCACTCACATATTTATGCTGTCTACTCATTTATCCTGATTGCTGCTGCCTACTTTCTAGAGGAAGATGAACAAACATGTAATAGAGGACAGTTTCCCATTTACAATAGAGGACAGCATTTGTCATACAAAATTCTCTAGGAAGACATACTTGCTTATAGGTACCACAAACACTTTGTAGCTTTTCAAAACTAGCTCTGAACCTCTGTGATCCCAAAACATTACTTCTGTTCAAAATTCCATTTATAAATCATAAACTGATTTAATTTCTAACTCAGATATCGTAGTTTTAAAACTGAAGTAAAATAAGCATTTTTTTTTCTTGAAACAATGTGGTTCTTTGGAGGTTGTGGACCACTTTTTCCCCTTTTGAAGAAATTTAAGTCTCCATCCTAAAGCCATGATAGCAAGCCATTAAAGTGGAAAGATGGCTGGACACCCTCTTGGAATTATACAAATGCCTGCAACTTGTAGTAAAGATGGAGGAGGGCCATTTCTTTTATCATAATTTGTGGAAATGATAACAGTACCTTTGAAAATACATATCATGAGCCATTTTGTTTGCCCTGTTAATTTTTTTATTTTGTTGTTTTTTCTTAAAAGAGGTTCTCCCAATTTGGGTATTTCAGGCTTTTTGTTTTCTTGTAATGAAGAGTTTTGGGGTTTTTTTAGTTTTGTATTCTTTTTCAGCTCGATAGCTAAGCATACTGATTTCTCTAGGATCCATAACCATATGTAAAACAATAAATTGTGGTTGCAGTATTTGTATCAAATATCATAGACCTTACTGCCATCGTATTCTTGAGACTTTGTCCTCTTGATGCTTTTCAGGTGCACTGAAATTACAACTCCCAGTATTGCTAACCAGCCCACTCTACAGAATTCTGAGAGCATTGGTCACAAAACATCTGAAGAGCAATAGATTAATAAAGGGTGGGTACCACACTTCATAACAAACCTAAGAAACTATTCATAGCTTACTTCAGAACTTTAGTCAGGACTCTTTTAATCTATCAGATGCTGTTGATTTCATATACTTGGCAGTAGAGAAGTCTGTATTATGGTCTTTAAAAGTAAAGATCAGCAAGAATAGATGGATTACATCAAATGTTATGCTCGGCAAAACAAAAATAAACTTGCTAGCACAGGGGTGCCAAACTCAAGGTCTGTGGGCCAGATCCAGCCCAAAGGGTGCTTAAATCCAGCCTATGGGGCCAACCTGAAACTATCAAGGGACCGGGCCCTGATGCTTCTGGTGGCTAAAACAACTGCATGCACTGTAGAAGCGTGGGAAATCAGGAGACAGGAGACCAGCATAACTTCAGCTCTTTATTCAAGGTATAGATCTGTGTAGCCTTTAGTGAGCCACGGCAGCTCTTCTTATTAGAGCTGGCGGTGGGTCTTACCCAATGACAGCTTTCTGAATCTCCCGTGATGGACAAACCAATCCAACGGGAAATTCCTTACTAACCAATCACGCATTGTGCGTTCTCCGGCCATCACAGTGTAGTCGTTTTTCGCCAATCAGTGTTTAGGGTATTACAAGAATGTTAAATATGTAACACCCCTCCCCTTTGGTTTGGTCCACCCCTATGTGACGTAGTCGCGTAGAGTAGGCGGTAGCTTTTTACCTGTAGCCTACTTGTACCGGGCGCAGTTCAGCTTGCTGCGTGGTCTCAGCCAGTTAGAAAGCATTTTTCTTGCCACTGTCTTACCTCTGCATGGAACCGCCTGGAAAGGGTGAGTCAGGCCTCTTTCGCTGCAGACTCCCACCTGGTTACTGGTTGTTCGGCTATTAAGTTGTCAGCTTCTTTGTCCTCCCATGGTGAACCTAGGTCGGCTTTCCAGGCTGGTTGAGCTGGGCTTGACTGTTCCTTCCAGGCCGAGGTTCTGAAGTTGGAGTTGGTCTTCCTCCTGGTACCCTTTCAGGCTGCCATTCATTTCTGAGTGTAGTAATTGTGTTGGTATTCTTCTTTATTAGCGGTGTTTGTATTTCTGGTTCGGTTTGGCATTGGTTTTGGGTCCCATTCAGTTTGTTCATTAGTCTTGTAGTTGTCATTTCTCTCCTTTCTTTTTGATGATTGTTTGGTGGTATTTCCCCTCTTAATTTGTTTTTATAGAGTCTGTTTGCCAAGTTTGTGGTTTTTTTGTGGGCTTGTTTAAAATTATTCTGATCCGTATTTGGTCGCACATGCCAATTTCCAGTTTCTTCCATCCTCTGTTTCCAGCCGGTACGAACCAGGGGCAAACTGTTAACTTGGGTTATTGTAGCGGGTCCCATAAAAGTGGGTCCCCTGAAATATTTTTTAGCAATAGATCGTTGTCTCCCGGATTAAAAATGCCCTAGTACCGGCTGGATGAGTCTGGGTGATTTTTCGTGCGATTGTAATGTGTGTGATAGTCTGTCCTAGATGGATTCGAAGTTTTCTTCCATCAGGAGGTTCTGCCGGGCTTTTTATTGGTTTTGGCACTCTGGTTGTTATGTACTGTATTGTTAATAGTTTTATTTATTTGTCGTGTAATGTTACCCGTGTCCATCTTTTCTAAAGTGTCTTTGGTTTATCTGACCATTTCGTTCCACCCACCCGTTCGCGCTGGAACTGAATGGGCGCTGTCATGCGTGTTGGATTCCCGCGTTCTGCAAAGAATTGCTCGAATGCCAATGCGAAATTGTGGCCCGTTGTCAGATACATCAAGTAGGTAGGCTGTGGGGGTGAAAAGTCTGTGTTAGTTGTTTTGTACACCGCGCTCCGTCAATGGTAGATGCATTAGACTTTCCTCCAACCAGTTCGAGTAAAGCGTCTACTGCGATCACAGAGAAAGTGTGCCCCTTTTGTGGGTCCCATAATAGTTATATGGGCACCACCTGTGCCCATGGTCCCCTTGGTGTTTCCACTGGAGGTTGGCTGCTTCGGGTTGGGTTTGGTCTGCGATTGCTGACAATTTGTCACATGTAGCACTCAGCGTTTCAATGGTCCTGTCTGATGCACCTAGGCCACACTAACGTTACCTTCTGGCTAGGGATTTCCATTTTCTCACAATGCCCGGGGTCCTCATGCACACATGTGTAAATTATTTTTTTTGTTAAGACTGTCCTGGAAACTACTACTCTAAGATCGCCCCATAGTATCATTACATCGCCTCTTGGGAGAATAATTCAGTTTGTGGTTTCGGAAAGGGGTTTAAAACTGTCACTGCTGTTTCTGTTTCCGGCACCTTATTTACCATCCATCCCAGTTCAAAATCACACCAGTTTCGCCAATCTTGCTCATCTCTCTGGCAATGTCTGATGCGGTTGTTGGTAGGTTGGGCAATGTCTCTATTTGCAGGGTGGGATGTGGTGGGTGCAGGGATCATCTTCGTAATCTGTTAATGGGCAATGGCTTAAGTGTGTCAGCATGTGAAGATGCATTTCCCTGGATGATGTATTTAGTTTGGTAGGTATAGGCGGCAAGGAACTCAAGACTACTTGTCATCCGGGGAGACAAGTATGTTGGGGGGGGGTGGTCTTGTTTCCCACCAGGATCTCCCAGTAGTGGTTTATGGTCACTGATGAGGGTGAGTCCCTACCGTATAAGTACTCGTGAAACTGCTTCATGCCGGTAACTGCTGCAAGTGCCTCCTTGTCGAGCTGGCTATAATTTCTTTCTGCCTTTGATAGTGTTTTTCGAGAAGTAAGCAATCGGTGCTTTCTCTCCTGTCTGGCAGGGTATGGCTTAGTATAGCTCCGATACCGAATAGGAAGAAGGCGTCGCAGGTTTCCGTTAGTGGTAGGAGTCTCGCTGGTACTGGATGAGGACTGATTGTGATGTGAGGGGGATCTTTTTATGTTCAGAAGGCGGCTCTTCAACGCTTGCCCCAGGACCAAAGGATGTCTTGTTCGAGCAACCTATGCAGAGGTTCCGCTGTTGTTGCCTTCTGTGTGGCAAAAAGACATTGTAGAATTGATTAGTCCCAGAAAAGGCTTGTAATTCTGCTTGTATTTTGAGGTCTTGGGGCTTCCTTTTATTGACTTTTTTTTTTTGTGGGTAGCGGTGGAATTCCGTCTTTGTCCACTAGATATCCCAGGAACTCAACCTTTTCAGTGCATAACTGGCACTTTTCTTTTTTGACTTTAAGTCCTGCATTTTTAAAACTTTTGTAGGACTTCTCTGAGTCGGCTTCTTCAATTGGTCTTTTGTCTTTGGCCGCTCCAATGTCATCAAAATATGGCACGACTCCCTTAATTCCTTGGAGTAACCGTTCCATAGGAGCTCTGGTAATACCCCTGGTGCCACACTGACTCTGAAATTGGAGGCCTTTTTGCACAAGAAATTGGAGCCCCCCTGTGGGTCCGATAGTGTGCGCTTCTGCAGTCTCGGCATCGACGGGCAGCTGTTGGTATGCTTGCGCCAAGTCGTGCTTCTCAAGACTTTCCTCCCCCAAGTGAGTGTAACCACTGGGAACTGGGTATGCATTTTGTTTGCAGTGCATTTGTTAAGTGTTTGCTTTATAGTCCGCCATATAAATTCTCACAGACCCATCTGGTTTGATTCGGGTGACTATTGGGGTCTCCCATGCATGCATGATCTATTGGTTCCATGGGCCCTTGTGCGATGATGAGCTTATCTAATTGTTTGTCTATTTGGTTTGAGGGCGAATGGAACTCGTCTTGGTTTGAGCTGGATTGGGGCAATATTGGGGTTCAAGCTAAATGATATTGGGGACCCCTGGTACTTGCCTAATTGTCCATCAAACACTTCTTTGGAATTCCTTCATCAGCTCCTCTTCCCAGTCTGTTTACCTCGACATGGGTTGATGCCCGTCACCTTGATCGCCTAATGGCATGAAACCATTCCAGACCCAGCAAGGCTTGGGGCGGTCTCCTGTTCACAATAGTGGAGTGGAAGTACTTTTACCTGCGTTTTGAAGGTTACATGGAAGTGTCGAATTCTTATTACGGGGATTCTGTTCCCTGATAGTCTTTAATGGTGAGTCCCTGATTCTCTCAGCTCTTGTTTCTGTAGAGCTGGGCAACTAACCTTTTGTGTCCAGAACACCATGGAGAGGTATGATCCGGAGTCCACCTTCCATTTCTGCACGGCCTGCCTTCGATGCTAGACCTGCAACGTGTACTTTTCTTGCATCTGAGTTTGCTGAATGGCCGATTGTCACTGGTTTGATGGGTTTTCTTCCATGCGTCTGGTCTTGCTGAGCCACTTGCTTCGGTTTTCAGTGGTTCCATCAGTTCTCTGTGAATCTGTCTCCAGTTTCTGGGTAGGACGTATTGTTTGCGTCGTCTTGGGCTGGAGTTCCATTTGTTTCAGCAGACCTTGGCATATGCCCCCATTTTTCAACAGTACCAGCAAATGGCGTCTAAAAACCGGCACTCAAAATGGGGTTGGTCAGTGCCGCAACCAGAGCACTGGAAGCCCGACTTACGACTTCTCTGCTGGTCTCGCTCTGCTTGCAATCTGTGGATCTCCTCTTCCTCATCGTTGGTGTTTGGGTTGATAGATCCACGTCCTCGTGGGTGCACCGTTGTTGCTATGTGACCAGTTTCAGTTCATTCTCCGATGTTGTTTGGCCAGTCCCTTGCATTCATTAGTTGCATCTTGGCCTTTTTTGTGATTTCTTCATGGCTTCGGCGGCTTCAGCAATGGCTTCGGTAAGCTGTAATGTCTGCCCGAGCTAGTAACTGTAATGTCTCCGAGCCTGCTCTGGAGCACAGGGTCTCTGAGACCAAGAATCATGCAGTTCCCTCAGAGCCTTGTCCATGTCTGAAAAGCCACACGCACCTCCGATGTTCCTCAATGCTGCCACGAAATTCCCGATGCTCTCTCCTTCCTTTTGATCCTGACGTCTAGATTCGTGTTGTCGGATCAGGTTTGGCACTGGCCTGGGTCATAGTGATTCCAAAGTAATCGATCTAGATCTGGCCAAGTCATTCCTTCATGTCCTCTGGCTTGGCCAACGCTTTGGCCATCTTTGAATATGGCTGGTCCGCAATGGGTCAGGAACACAGCTCTCTTTCGGTGGTCGTTTGCATCCTTGAGATTGTTGCTCTCAAGGAACATGAGGAATCTATCGATATAAGATTCCCAGTCCTCGGTTGCCTGGTCAAATCGTGGACCTCCCATGCCCTGTTTTGTGCTGCAGAGGGCATCTGTCCTGCCCCACCACCAACCACCACCACCACCAGCTTGCATAGAACTAAAATGCTGATTTAGCCCTTGAAGAAATTCAGTTTGACACCCCTGTGGTAGCATGTCTTCTATTATTTACCTAATTGTATAACATGCAATGAACCTAACCTAACTGACACATATTATAGAATGTGCCAGGGAATTCTACCATTGCATCTGAAGACTTTTAAAAAGAAAAATAATCTCTATTAACATGAAAGAAGCTCTGTTGTTTCCCTTAACTTCTCTGTATATGTGGGAAGAAGAGAAAGTTTGAAATCAAACACATGAGAGATAAATTTACAGTAGACTGGCTATTTATGCATCCTGGCTACTTATGCATCCAAGTGTCATCCACCCGCACATTTACATTAAGTTGATAATGGGTTTTTTTTCCTAAAAACCATGTTTTCTTCATAACATATCATTCTGCACAAATACTTTTTGAAATAAAAGCCCTGAGTACTCTGGGCTTGAAAAACTTCATTGTTTCCGTGCATTGTTGTGCCTGTTTCTCTGCTGAAATGAAATTTGGCAATCATCAGTATGCTAAAATAACATAGCCATGCTATTTGCAAGGGGAAAAAAACCTTTCAACAGTGTCAAAGAAGCATTAATGGAAGTGTATGTTCTGGATGTTTTCTTTAAATGTGTCTCTGTGCATGTTGAATGACATCCATCAAGGCCGAGGACATCACCAAAAAAGTTATATCAAAGATTGTGGTTCTCACATTATAGACCCTCCTCTTAAATGTTAACATTAAAGCCTATTGTGCTTATGTGAAACAATATGTTCTTTTTTAAAAAATGGGAAAGGGAAAACTCTTCATTTCAGAATTAACAGTAGTGTTTTTAGGAACTCTCAGGAAAAGTGGTTGACAGGACCCTTGCCTCAAAAAATCTAAAGAAACAGGACAAATATTTTCTAACATGATCATATAGCCAAGTGGTGGAAAAATACTTTGAGCGCTAAGTAATTTATTCCTCATCAGAGATTTTCAGTAATAATACAGGACCTGCCAATTTTCTACTCTGTTCACATAGTACTAACACTATTTTATCCCCATGCTACAATAACAAATCCAGTTTGATATGGTGGCCATCAGGCTAGGAGATGGGAGACCATGAGTTCCAATCTCACCTTAGGCCCAAGGCAAACTGAGTGACCTTGGGAACTCACTTTCTCTCAGCTCTAGGAAGCAGCAATTGCAACCACTTCTGAAATCTTTCCAAGAAAACTGCAGGGACGAGTCCAGGGAGTCACCAGGAATCAAAGTTGACTTGGAGGCATTAAATTAGTCAACTTTAAAGGCCCGGTCCCACTGGCCGACGGACGCAAAGCTTATGCATAAAGGACACAGCGGACAAGCAAAATTTCGGGGGTGGCTCCATCCTTTGTCATCCGCTCTAAAAAGTGGTGAAGAGAAAAGAACACAAGAGAAAAGAACGGAGGTGGGTAGTATGTAGCGGGGATGTTAAACGGATGTTCATCGGAAGCCTAGCGGATGAAAGCAGATGGAAGCGG
>BHFT01003198.1:175000-193938 GCA_004320025.1 Laticauda laticaudata | reverse complement strand
CCCCGCGTCTCCTGGAGGGTGGCGGCGCAGCAGCCTGCCTCCCCCGCGCTATTGCAGCAACATCGGGGCGGCGACCTGAGGGGGCGCCGCGGCGGACCGAGGACCAACTCCTGAGGGGCTCTTGCGGACGAGCGGAGCGGCCGGGAAATCGCGCTCCTTGCCCTCGACGCGCCTTCCGCCGCCTCTCCCAACAGGCACTAAACTTCCAACTTCTCCCCGGCGCCGGCCGTGCAATCCAACATGGCAGGGAGCGGAGGCGCGGGCGAGACCAAACGCCGCGGAAGGAGAGGGGAGGACGCGCGGTCGAGACGCCCCAGCCTGCGTCGCCGCTTCTCGGCCCGGCGGGATTCACCCCCCCATCACTGCCCCCGGTTCGGACTCTCCTCGCCGCCGGTCCGGGAGAGCGTTAGGCGGGGCGGCCCCGCGGCTCAAGCTTCAGCGCAAGTCCCAGCGGCGAGCTCGCGAGTCGTGCTTCCTGGGGCCTCCCCCATTAAATACCGGGCGAGCCAGGCCAGGCTGCTTTCCCGGCCTCGTCATCCAGGAAGTCTGGAAATTGGCGGTGGCGGGAGGTGGAGGAAGCGAGTGGAGATGCCGCGGGGCTTGTGGCGCGAAGCGGGGTTGTGCGTTCCTGTCACCTGCCTGCCCCTGCTTTAAAGGCTCCGACAATCCCGCAGACCGAAATTTGTGCCTCTCCAGAGGGGAAAACCGTTGCTGTTATAAATCCGTCTTTTTCTTTGATTTCTACAGGACAGTTTGCCTTCAATAATGGGATAATGGACGTCGGCCTTTCCTCACGTAGATGCTTGGTTAACGTCTGGCTTCAGGCTCAAGGTCCGACCGAAATCATGGTTAAACGAGATTATAAAAGGCCTTCGAAATGTGGGAACTCGGGTCGCGGGTGTCCAGATAGAGCAGCGTTTCACAACCTTGACAAATGGAAGGTGTTCAACTCCCCAACATGTTGGCTGGGGAATTGAAGTCTTCACATCTTTTGAATTGCCAACGGTTGAGAAAGGCAGACATGGAGGTTCCAAAGTTCGAAACAAAAAAGAAGGAGCTCATCATTTTTATTTTTAACTGAACTGAGATTGTTGTGTTGTTCAGTCTCATCCTTGGCTTTGTGGAATTCCTGGACTTTTTATCTGGAGGCATCTTCATGGTACTTGCTTGTATCTGTAGTCATGGTTTGAATTGTCTGGCCTGTTCTGCTTGAAAATAAAAAAAATCCCTTTCATTTGGAGATAGCTTATTTTGCAAGGAAACATTGGTAGGACAATGTCAAACTTCAACCATGTTGAACCTGCATTACTGACACATGATAAAAAACGCATTTTGCATTGCTCATAAAATGGTCAGGATTATTACAGGATGATTATTACAACCTTCAACATTCTATAGTGCTGAAAAAGCTTCTTGGATGAGAAGAGAAACGTCTTCAAGAAAAACCAGAAAGTCCAGTTTGCCTTTGGGACAAATGCGTTGGGTACAATCCCGATACATCTGGAGCATCATTTGAACCACATTGGCACTTGACAGAATCAATGTAAAAGACAGCCTTACTGGACAGCTTACATCCTGCAATAGTACTTTGAATAGGACCAAACAAGAACGTCTCCCAGGAGGGACTTGATAGGTGGATAAAAATATCAAATCCAATCCAAACATTTGGTTGACTTTGTAACCAATCATAACAATGAGATCTGATTCATTTCCAAAGAAAGATAATTAAATTCTGTTTGGAAAGTGTATGTTGTATCCTACACATCCGGAGTATTCTAAGCTACATTTGCTTATTTAAGAACATTCACTCGGACATTGATCTTTATGGAAATAGTGACCAAGTTCACATGTGATCCACAACAGCATTTAACGGTCTCCCTGAATTAATCATAACTAAGTTCACACACATCCTAGAACCTATGATCAAGAGGCAAATTTGTAGTGATGGAAAATTGGTTGCATTGGAATGAACTTTTGTATGGAACCCTAGTAAATTCTCATGGGACTCTTTGATTCTGTGCAACCCAACTTGCCTGGGTTCACATACTGTAAGACATTACTAAGCACATTAAAAGCTAATTCCTCTGGTTTGAAGCATTATGGCTTAGTACAACATTGGATTCCAGCTAGTTTCTTCCTTGGTAAAATTAAAGGAAAGACATCTTTGGATTTATTTATGCATAAATAAATCAGGAAATATTTATCTGAGTATTTCCTTATTTTTTTCTCATCGAATTATGGGAATTTATTTATTTATGCATTTATTCATTTATTTATGCATTTTCATTTATTTATGCATTTATTTATTTATATTTATATACTCTTGGCCCTGACATTGCAAAACTAATTCTATGGACTCGGGTCTACTAAAAGTGAAGATCTACCAAGAATCCAACAAAATGAAAAGGGAAATGAGAAAAAAATACCAATTTAATACAGTAGTAGACTTTAATTATCCAGGTAATTATATTCAGAATACAGGTAGTCCTTGATTTACATCTGTAATTGAGCTTGGAATTACAGTTGTACTTAATGGTAGTTGCTAAGTGGGTTGATGGCTCTTTCTGCAGTAGTTATTGAGTACCACATTCATTAAGTGAACCTGATTTCTTCAAAGGGTGTTTTTTGCCAGATGCTGGAAGTAAAATGCCGGAAACTGGTAAAAGCCACCAAAATTCATCACACAATTGGACATTGCAAACAGCCAAATATGTGACCCACTTTCCAAGCAGCCAAACATCATCATGTGACTGTATGTATGGCTGTTGGAAGACTAGAACAAGTAGCTTTGGGAGGAGGGTTCATTGTAAAGGTCACAAAGCAAGGATTATAACACAAATGTAGATAATATCTGTTTGATTTTTATGGTTTAATTCTAAAATTTTTGCAAAAACATTTAAAGTTATTCTGATGTACCATGTAATGTCCTGTAACTAACATATTTGCATTTTATTGAAAAATGGGAGACGGATCTGAAATAATTTGACAGAACAGAGTAGAAATACTGGATACTACTGTTCAGGCAAATGCTCTGAATTGTGGAGTGAATGTATACAAATTGCAGAAAACATCTGTTGTGTACTTCACTATTAGTATACATGAGAGGATTAAAATTATTCAGCCCTGAAATATCTTTTGATAGATAAACATCCTGTAATATCTTGCCAAAAAATGAAATAGCCCATTAATTTTGATTACAGATGTGAAACTCCAAAGAAAGAAATCATCCTGTTCCCCAACCCTTTTTGTTAAAAAAATGAAAAAAAAAATGATTGCAAATATTTTCATTTGAAAAAGTACAAATGATCAAGAGGCCAATAAAATTGAACCATAGGTGTTTTCTGAAAATCATTAGTTTCTGCATTTGTGACTAAGACAGGGGTCCCCAATCTTGGCAACTTTTGCACTTCAAACTCTCAGAATTCTCCAGTCAAGTCCACAAGTCTTAAAGTTGCCAAGTTGCCTGCTCTAAGATAAACCTAAAGTATGTGTTTTAGCACACCATATCAGAGACGTAGCAAGCTTGCCTAGTATCTTCATATCTATAAATTCACATTCCAATTAACAATATAACTTCAAGCTTACCATCAGAAATTTTAAGGTTCAGAAGGGTAAGTTATCAGGAAATATTTATCTGAGTATTTCTATTTTTTTCTCATCGAATTATGGGAATCATGATACTGATAAAAATGTCAACTTTTACCTGAGGTGTTCATTGCAGCATAATTTGTAGTACCTGATATTGCATGTACCCAATGTAGACTTAAAAATTTGACCCAGTGAAGTACACATTTTAGCTGTTAGATTGAAGTAAGTTCTCAAAAGCTACAATGCTCACTCTCCTGCGAGCTACTTCCAAATGTGCCAACAAATGCCACTGGAAGGTTGCACAGTGGTAATTACTCCGTAGGAGAAGAAACTAGCAGCAGAGTAGTTTTCTATCACATTGTTCAGTGTTCTCAGTCATCCCCCACACAGGGCATTTGCAGAGGCCTTTCACATTGCACCCTCACTAAGTATTCTATTCTGTCCCATTGTCTTAAAAAGTATAAGACCTTCAAAATTCCTGCTTAACAACTCTCATACATTCTATCAAAGCCGCCTTCCTTGACTGTGCAGTAAGCATGTGCAATGGAGGCGATCCTTTTCTTTAGTTGCAACACTAGCTAAAAAGAAATTTAGTTCAAAATAAAGTTGCAGGGTAAATTATTTGAGTCCATTGATGGGTGGTAGTAAATATGTATGTTTATCTAATAATCACTTATTCACTTATACTTTATTTAAGATTCTAAGCAGCTGAAGTAAGATGGAGCCCACAGACAAAAAACATAAATAGCCACAAAACTCACATGTGAAAATCAATAAATAAATATATTATGTGACCCCTTAATTCTTTCTCACATATTTGGCTGCTTCCAATTAAGTTGTTTCTTCCAACCTGATAGCCTGGTGAAAAAGGATAGTGTTCAAAAAGAAAACAAGGAAGTGACTATCCTAACTTGGATCTCCATTGAGAAGTGTCCCTTTCCCTTGATTTCAAACAAAAGGATTTTAAGCCTAAGCTTTTTAGAGTACATTGTACAAATGGTCCAAGCCATTTTTAGGGTCTCCTGATCCATAAAAAGTCAAACCTTACCTGGCTACAGCCTTCATCTGCTTTTTTTTTTAAATCAGGAGCCATGAATCTGGAAGAATTGTACATACACTCTTTGCCCCTCCATAATAAAGATGGGAGTATCTGCAACCTAAACGCATCAGAAGAAACGGTGTCTACATTTTGCCAGGATTCTTTCTAATCCTGTTTTGCCCCTTGAAATAACTTAGGGTTTCTAGGCATCAGGTTCCTCAAAAATAAAATATAAAATAAAATATTGTGGTTAGACTGTTACCTTTACAGAACAGTATGACATTTTGTCTCAAAGATAGCTTTGTCTCATTAATGGGAAGATTTTCTAGTGACATAATACTGCATCATAACCCCTACAATGCAGAGTAAACTGTGTCTTGTAGGGGCTAGCAAGAGAATAACATCTATTTTGAGATAGTACAATGTAATCTTAGCAATTAATGAAGGACCAGCAGAAAGCCAGTTTAACTCTAACTGTACCGATTATTTTCATCTCTGTTGCCCAAAATAAGAACATTACGAGAAGAGAGTTGTCTTAACTAGCTCTAGGGGAAGTTCTTCATAAGAAATGAGCTGTGGATCAAACTCTTAGTAACATGATCATAGCATTGAATGTTGCTACTATGCAATAGGTTTTTCAGTTGTTCGTCACTTAACAAATGCAGATCGATTAATAGACTAATAAAAGAATAGATATACTTTGGAGTCAATATAGTGGAATGCAAAGGAACAAACCTTTTGGAAGTAAAATCTATGTTAAGTAGATTTGTGTCCTGGGAGGTAGTGCTGAATCATAAAAAGGCTTTGGAAAAAAATAGATTGAGACACTCCATTTTACCTCTCCCCACCATCCAGTTTCAGAAACATGCAATGTACCTGGCAAAAAGTTGTTATAAAATAAATTCTAAATTGTTTGAATGTATATCAATGTAAAAATGCTGAGTTCTAAAGAGCACATAGGCAAATATCACTGTTTATTTAAAAAAAAAACCCTTTGCTATTATATACTTAGCATTATCTTGGATCATCAGACTTGAACCATCAATATTTTATTATGTTTTAAATTTCACAGTACGCCATGCTTTGGACCTTATATCAGAAGTAATATAGTTCTTTCATAAGTTATGTCAGTGTTCCAGTTGGTCTTAAGTTTAACTACCAAGAAGTTTGTCCTCTTAGCATTTGCCCACTTCGTTGCAGGACCCATTTACTTTTTAATTAATTGAATTTTTAAAGTAAAGCCATCAATGCATAATGCAATAAGGACTTGTACTTTTTACCTGGTTGTCACAGTGCCAAACTCTGATTACAATTAAGAGGGAGTAACTGGCCCAAGATCACCAGATGACTTGTGCCTAAGGAAAGAGTCGAATTTGGTTTCCCTGCTTCTAATCCAGCACTTTAATCACTATTCTACATTGGCTTTCATTGCTGCATGTAATACATCCCATTAAAAGCACTGGTACCAATAAGCAAGGAAAAGACTATTGCAGGCCTTTCAGAAATGATTTCAAAATTCAATATTCCACCTACACACATAGTTTTCTTTAAAAGGAACTGCTGTGTATTGTTTCAGGCACTTTTTTTTTCTCTTAAGTTACCAAGTAGTTTTATTTCTCTTATTTTACCAGATTTAAAATCTGGTATAAGTGGTATGTTATGAAGCATCAGCACTAGCACCCCAATTTGAAATGGCAACAGAAGATGGAATAGAAACTGTAGCATGTGATGCTATAGCCAACTAACCATATTAGATTCTAATTTTTCCAAGATTCACTGTCATATTAGGAAATGGAAGGTTTTCATAGAGATCATAGTTGAGGGGAAAAGAATTAACCTTATCCTGATGTTCCTCATGCAATATTCCCCATCTCCATCAATATTAATTTTGTATAACCAACAGGAAAAACACTGGATATTAATATTTAATGTACTTTGCATTGTTGAGAACAACAGATTTATTGAAAGGCATATTTTTTCATAGATTCCTTCCACTAATACAATTAATAATAATAGAATGTTCTCAATTTCTTTGATAGAATCAAGGTTTCAGAAAATCCTCCCATAAATTGGTAGCAACAATATAGAACAGAGACAACTAGCACCATTTTTTGATTTTACCTGGGAATATCTAATGGTTAAACGATTTAGTTACAATCTAATAGGAAGAAAGTAGCTGAAATGTCAAGCATAGCAAAATTCTTTCTGATTAAATAGAATATCAATGGCATAATACAGCCAGTTCTTCTTATTCCTTATTCTTATTCTTTCACTTGTTGAGAAACCTTTTCCCCTTTAGAGAATAAGGGGAGGTATTTAATCAGTGATCTTCTCCCCAGCATATGTTATTCAGGAATTCCTTAATATTTAATTAATATGTTATTTATTTAGAAAATTTGTATAGCCGCCTACCCATTCACAGTGATTCTAGGTCAGGGCTGTCAAATTCCCAGCCCAAGAGCTAAATGCGTCACGTGCTGGCCACGCCCAGTTTAGTGACAGGGGAAAAAAGTCCCGATATGTCATGTGATGCTGCCGTGATGACATGAGTTTGACACCCCCGCTCTAGGTGGCTTATAAACAATAAAAACACAATATAGAAAGAAAAAAGAATAACTGCCCACCCAACCTGTTACCTAGTTCAGACATGCTACTGGATTCCGGCAGAACATTTCTTAATAAAAGGGAGATATTGTTTAGCTCAAATCATAGGGTGCTGGGTTCTATTCAAATAAGATACTTATTCTGATGAGAAAACAGGCTCTTAGTTCTGTCAAATGAAAACAATGAGGCCTTGAATATTTTTGATACTTTAAACACGAGACCTGAAAACCCTGAGTATAAAGCACCCTCTGCACTTCTTTTGTTAAATGTTCTGAGATTAATAATAGAGAAATCCACCGATTCCTGCAACATGTTTGGGTTTTTAGCCTCTCACCAAAAGTTCCTATTCTCTTTCTTCTGTATCATAGTGTCTTTGCTGCAAAAAAGCTGATCCTGTTCCCAGGTATAGTAAACTAATGTATGTTAGACATTTGTATCACATGCACTCACCCCTGTCGATGAAGACTAACCTTGAAGTGATTTGTTCATTTTATATGGGCCTCAAATAAGCAGGTGTCAGATGCTGGTAATTTTGGGGTGTCAATTAATCACAGAGCTCCAGCCAAATCGGAAATTACAATGTCCTGGGCTGAAACCTGACACTGAAATACAAGGACAGGTTTCAACTCTGGCTTCTCCAAGCACATGTATGCTTCAGTAGATGTTTAATGGCCTGAATTGAGAGAAAAAACAATAGTGGATGAATCAACTGCAATTTTCTTCAGACTGAGATGTATGCTTATCCACAAGTGCGATAACAGAAGGCCTTCTTTTGAGGACATAAATGATGTTAAATAAGCATTTGTCTATCCAGGCAGGTAACTTGGTCCTAGAAAGAAATGTTGCATTGACCATTTCTAAATTTTTAAGAATTTGGTACCCTCATCCACAGGTAGTTCTTGACTTACAACTGTTCATTTAACAATGGTTCCAAGTTACAATGGCATTGAAAAAACCAACTTATGACCCATACTTAAACTTATGACAATCATACCACCATCATGGTCACATGATCTCAATTCGGGTACTTGGCAATGGGTTCATATTTATGACACTTGCAGCATCCTCCAGTTAAGTGTTTGTAATTTGTGATCTTTTATTTTGCCAATTTCTTCCCATTGGGGGAAGCCTGCTCAACAAGCATGTGATTCCCGCGATGATGGTCCTAAAAGTTATCATAAAATTGTGCCTGAGTTGACTTAAGTCTGCAATGATTTACATCAGTAATTATGGTCCCAACTGTAGTTGTAAGAATGACTATTTGTATTCTACTGTACAGTCTTAGCTACTTTAGGTACCTCACATAGTACTAGAGTAGGGGTGTCAAATCATGGACTGCATGGCGGATGTGTCACATACTGGCCCCACCCTCGCCCAGTTTAGTGAAGGGGGAAAAAAGTCCCGAAACGTCACGTGACGCCGCCGTGACGCTGCAAGTTTGACAGCTCTGCACTAGAGAGATATTTGTGTCCTTAGCATATTTAAGCCCAGATATCCAGTAGAATTGTTATACAGGAATTACTTCCTTAAATGTTGAAAGTTTTGCTTGAAAGATTTAGAGGATAATTCCATAACAACCCACTGGCACAGTGTCTTTGTATTGCTAAATGCAAGCTTCCAGGTGTTATTTGAATGGTTACCCTAAAAGTTACTGGTGATGAGGATGCATGAGATGGCTTATCGTGAATCTGTTTATAAAACCAGAGCAGCTACAGCATTTCAGAACAAAGTTCTCTTTTCTGTACAAGAACCAGCACAATGAGCTCCGACACCAGATGGATCCAGCAGCAATCCCTGTAGACACTGTGCTAAAAGGCCTTTTCAGATAGTCCTAGGAAAACTGTCAAACCATATGTTGGCTCCTAAAGGAAGTAGGTGTTAAAGAAGATTGTTCTAGAAAATCAAGACAGCCTTATATGTTATTACTGCATATTGCAAGCTACAGTCCAAGTTTTTGTGTGTTTTATAACCATAGGAGTCATTCTATGTGGAATTAAAATAGCCCTAAATTGCATGCAAAATTAAACATATTAATTAGAAAATGTCTTCAAGAATATTGTCCAGGAGCTGAGCCATTTTAAATGATGTTTTATGGTTTCCTTTTATTAGTTTTAAGCAACTTGCCACTTCTGTTATTGTAAACACTTGGTAGAAAATGACACTTTAAAGACATATAATCACTTATGTGGGTGATTCACATCCAGTTGATGCACACAACTTAATTTATTGAAGAAGATATTGTGATTATTAGGAGTTTCTTTGTTTTTCCGGCCTCTTAAATTTCTGTTCTAGAAATTTAATGTGTTCTTTAACAAGTAATACTTCATGAAAGAATGTAGTGTATCTGGATTCAAGTAAACTGAAAGGATATGATTATCAATAGGTTGAGGTTGTATTTTACCATTGGGTCTCTCTCCCCATTAGCTCTAGGGACAGTTACTATTAAGGTCTGCTAATCAGAGGTATATTCAGCAGGTTCTGACCAGTTCTGCAGAATCAGTAGTGGAAATTTTTATTAGTTCGGAGAACCGGCAAATACTACCTCTGCCTGGAGATTTTACAGTATTCTTCCCTTGCCATGCCCACCAAGCCATGCGCACTGGTGGTAAAAAAATAATAATAATCCCACCATTGTAATCAGTGTATAGTAGACTAATTTTGTTATAGAAGAGCTTTAAATAATTTGACTTTTCTGAGTTGTATGCTTCTGGGTTGTATCCTAGAAAGTTAACCTTAATTCCTATAACCGAAGATTCAAAAAGTAAGAATATAAGCAGGAGTAGGAACCACTTCTATCAACTTATCATAGATGCTTTGGTAAGTATATAATATTCCTACTCCATATCCATCCACTAGGTGTTGAATAAGTAAAAGCAAGCTTCTGTTACTAGAAATGATATCTAATAGTGTTAACCCTTTTTTGGAGTTACTTTATTGGCCTGGTATCCATAGCAGGAGTGACATAAATGTTTTAAATCTATTTGGCCCCTTCCTCTATTTCTGTGAACCAAGAAGGTGCTTTCTGTGCCATTTCCTCCTCCGCTCAAATTGCTCCAGTCAAGCTTTTTGGTTCGTTGCTCTCATAACCAATCTATCTGGCTTATCTATATCAGTGATCTTATTGTATAGAGATGGTCAAAATTAATAGTGCTGTGAGGACCTTCTGCACATTGGACCAAGATTCAAAACCTTTGCTAGACCAATACTTGAATTCAGCTCTGCTGCCTGGAATCCGCACTGTATCATTGTATCAGACATAAATACAATTGAGTGAGTCCAGAAGTATTTTACCAGAAGAGTACTGCACTCCTCTGTTCGCAACAGAACACCCTACACCACCAGACTTGAGATTCTAGGCTTAGACTTGAACTACGTCGGCTAAGATTGGACTTAAGCATAGTACATAAAATCATATGTTACAATGTCTTACCAGTTAATGAATATTTCAGCTTTAACCACAACAACACAAGAGCACACAACAGATATAAACTTAATGTAAACCGCTCCAAACTCGATTGCAGAAAGTACAACTTCAGCAACAGAGTGGTCAATGCCTGGAATGCACTACCTGACTGTTGTTACATCCTCTAACCCCCACTCCTTTACCCTCAAACTAATCACTACTGACCTTACCCCATTCCTAAGATGTCTGTCAGGGGCATGCATTAATGCACAATTGTGTCTCTGTCTACTGTCCCCAATTATTAGTTCCTCTTTCTTATATTTAAACTTATGGTTATTCTTATTTCTATTGTATTGTAAGTTTTTGACAAAATAAATAAATAAAATAAAAATAAATAAGATGTTAGAGGATCCTGATAAGCTGTTAAAGTGAGTCTTTTTTATATTCAGCCTCAGGTATGTGCTTATAATGATTTGTTATATTTTTCACTTTTTTTCTCCAAATTTTATTCTTTATTTGTATAAAATTCCAAACTATAAATACAGCACCAAAATGTAGAATAATAACAGAAAACAAAACAAGACACTTTCTTCCCTAGCTCCTTTAAAACATTAACCAATTTTAATAATTTACAATATTAAATGATTAGGGTTAAAGCTAAATATTTAACATAAAATATAAGCTTATAGATAGTTACTGATTTATAAATATATGTATATATATTGGTACCTTGGTACTCATTGTTAATTGGTTCTGGGAGGCATGACAAATATAAAAAACAGTGAGTACCAAACACATTTTTCCCATAAGAAATAATTTAAATAAATTCAATATGTTCCTAAACCAAAGACCATGCAAAACTTTAGGGCAATATGTAAAAAGATATGGTTGTATATCATTACTTTACAATGAGAAAGGAACCTAAAAATTAATAAATACTTAGATTGAATAAAATAAAAACTTTGCCTGTACCGATGAGAAAAAAAGCACAAAAATAACAAAATTACCACAGAAACTAAGCTAAGACCGCAAGGGAATGTGCACAGGGAAAGAGCTACTACATTACCAATGTGTGACTCTTTCTTTTGGTTGGAAAGGGGAGCAAAGTCATGAGGCAACTGCACTGACAAGTTCTAACTTGCACATCAAGTACTAAACGAATGATGGTCAAAATAGGACAAAATTTTCTTGTTAAAATGAGTTGGCTACTAAATTCAATGAGTTTCAGAGAAGATGAGTACCAAGGAATGACTGTAATATTATATTGCAATCAAATAAAAAGAAAAGAAATCTAATGAAACTGCTGTATTATCATAAAAGAGTGGCCTCCAACCTTTTGGGCACCAGGGAGCTATTCCATGGAGAAAAGATTTTCCACAAACCGGAGAGATATGTGGTTTTGCATGCTGCTTGCTTCCCACGAATAGAGCTTCACTTGTTTGTGCAGCCCAGTTGCCAATCCATAGACTTGGGGTGGAGTCCCTTGTTGTAAAATATAATAAAATATTACTGAAAAAGTAGATATTGATGCATCCTTTGCTTAGTAGGAAATATTGCCTTTTTTGAGTGGATAGACAGATTTACAGAAGCCCATCCTTAATTTCTCAACAATTTTACTTTTCCAATTTGTCAATATAATTCTTTGGGCCATCTCATGCCTAGGACAACCAAAATTCTTCATAGACAGTCAGATGACAGAAGTTTGGTATGCGCAAATTCAACCTCACATTAACATCTTTAACACTGAAGGATTTCTTCATAAATCAACTTATGTTCATTAAGAGTTCATATGACCACATCATATGTCAATGACCTTTCAATGTTTTTTGCATTTCCATCAGAGAAAATCTGATGTCCATCCTTTCAAGTACTGTGCATTATGTGAGGATACACATTTCATTCTAAATAGAATTTTCTGAATGAAATAGTTGTGAATGTGGCAATTTTACAAATTCTTTAAACAAAACAAACAAATAAAAATATATATTTGCTTTCTGTTTCCATTTATATTAGACATATGTTTATTTTTCAATTACTACCATTTTCTTTTCTCTTCCCAGTGGAGCTACCCAAACTCTTTTACTGCTCCATCTTCCTTCTTTTTCTTCTTTTGGGCTAGAATGGGGGATGGGGCGTGTTTTTCATGAACATGTTTATGTGAGAAAGAATGACTGCTATGTGAAGATAAGGGGAGGAAAGAATGGAATCTTTTTGGGAGGGGGGAAATCACACTTTTTAAAAATAAATATAGAAATAAAAATATCCTGAGAATCAATTGTATTTCAGATTAATTTAACCATTGCCCTTTTACCTAGTAGAACAAGCAACTGACTCATATTGGAGATCAAATCAGACCTAAGTCCACATAACTTCTAGGTCAACCCACTTCCTATTGGGCAAATCTTTAACGAACAGGCTTGCACGCAACCATAAATATGCCCTTGATTTCATATGGTGTATTTCTAATAGTTTAATATATAGAGGTATCAAACTGGATTTTATTTAGGGCCGTATGACACGGGTTGTGTTTGACCTCAGGGGGCTAGGAAGAGCATGGCCAACTCGACGTCACTCGTATTGGGAGTGCCTGTGGTGGCCTGAGCACTCTGCCAGCGGATGTGGCCCTCCCAAGCTGTGTTTTCTTTCACCACAAAGAAGTCCTTCATTGTTTCCAGGTCAGCCCCATGAGGCAGATTTAAGTACTCTGCAGGTCAGAAACGGCCCACAGGCCTTGTGTTTCAGACCCCTGGTCTATAACTTCCTTTATTTCTAATAGTCATATTCAATTGTTTCAAGATAATCCCAGTGTTTCACTGATGTGGAATGGGTTTACAGTTGAGATAAAGAGGGAGAGAGAAAATCCAAAGGAAGCTGATCAAGTTGGAACTGTCATCTGACTTCTTGACTGTGCTGACACTAGAAAGTGAAGGAGTGAGCTTCAGACAATTACAAACATATCTTACACATGTACAAACAAAAAGCCCTCCCTTTACAATTTACAGACTGGTTGATAATTTACTTTGCTTGATTGTATAGTTTAGACATTCTGTTTTTACAGTAAATGTATTTCAGTCACTCCATGGCAATGTTGTTACCTTAGTGAAATGTGAGGTCATCGTAACATAAGCCTGCCTTAATTTTGCAATGTGATGTTTGGGCTGCATTTAAGTGGCAAGTTATGACTGGGTTTCTTTCAAGGAATTTTGTAGTAGATAAAATAATGAAACAGTAGACCTTCATGTTACAGAAGGAATCTCAAATTGGGCTAATACTTGGAGATAAATCTATATTCCATTGTGAGTGAAACTTTATGACTTAGATAAGGATGTTTGTTACTCAATTGAAGTCTTCTTAACCATATTGGACAAAGTAAAAAAACTGGACATAAATTTCATATTTTTTTTTCATTTTCAGGTATTTGGGCATCAATTCTATAGCCCAGAAAATCAACTTGCTTAGTGGCAATGGTGCATTTGTCCTTTTAAAGTTTGAGGCCATTTTGCCTGAATCGATCTAGAACTGACCTTACTCTTTGTAACAACTGAGGTTTGTCTGTGGCTGAAATTAAAATATCATCGAAATAGGGGACTACCCCTGGGAGATCTTGAAGTAGCCTCTCCATCAGGGATTGAAATATCCCAGGGGCTACACTCACGCCAAACTGAAGGCGTCTGCACCTAAAAGCTCCCCTGTGAGTTACTACTGTCTGCAATTCTGCTGTGTGGTCATCTACAGGGAATTGCTGGTATGCCTGGGACATATCCAGCTTTGCAAAAATAGACCCAGGTTCAAAAGAATGTAAAAGGTGCTGAATGATGGGAACTGGGTAAGCACTGATTTGGAGGTATCTATTCAGGGAAATTTTGTAATCAGCGCATATCCTAATGCTACTATCTTTCTGAAGAGGGGTCATTATGGGGGTCTCCCATTTAGCAAAATCTACAGGTTCTAATACTCCTTGTTTGATGAGTTTGTCAAGTTCCTTATCTAACTTAGGACAAATTGCAAAAGGCACCCTACGAGGTTTCAGGCATACAGGAGTTGCTCATAGTGGCTTCGGCTCTTTTGTTTGGTGACTCCGGCTCTTTAACAGTGACTGCACTCTGCTGTATTGTCCGGTCGCCTCTTATTTGTATCCCACTTTTGTTGCCAGTGTTGTGGAGCAATGGAAATGACTGAGGTGGACACAGAGCAACTGACAGGAATCTTTATTCTATGAATAAAGGGTTGCCGCAACAGCTGGGCTAACAAGCAGCCAGCTTGCGGCAAGAGCTGATGCCGTTTGACAGCACTTTATATAGCCGGCTGTCAAACGGCATCAACCATTCAGAGTAGTCCACGCTCCCGCCAGGAACGCAATCCAGAGGGAAAACTTCACATCAATGCAACAATATATATCTATGTGTGTGTGTGTGTGTTTTTTCTTAAGTTTTCGTGGATACTTACATGTATGCTGTTCAGCTTCCTTCGGGTATTATCCCACATCATTGTAGTTGTGCTTTTAAAGTTGGAGCAACATTTCAGCAGAATCTCATGATGGCAGATGAGATTCTGCTGAAACATTGCTACAACTTTAAAAGCACAACTACAATGACGTGGGATAATACCTGAANGAGATTCTGCTGAAACGTTGCTACAACTTTAAAAGCACTACAATGGCGTGGGATAATACCCGAAGGAAGCTGAACAGAACATATGTGTATATATCTATATATGAATGATTATAATGCATTCATTCACAGGTACATGAGATTTTGCTATAGTTGTCTGATGTATAACACAAATGAAAACAGGGCTATTTATTTATTGGAAGCCTACTGATTTACAGGTAACTTTGCAAAGTAACAATTGCTCTACATATCTATCTACTTGTTTGAAGTGGTTGACCCAAACATTTTTCACTATGATATTGCAAACTGCTGACAAAATTACAGGCCTGAAATATTTCTCCAGTGTGAAAGTTATTCCTTTCTGCCTGATTGAAATGAAGACCTTTTTTTTCCTCAGTGAAACTGAGAGAAAAGATAAAGGCAAAATGTGATTTTTTTTTGATGCCCAGTTCTTCTGAAAAGAAGCAAAATCCAAGTTGAAATGGATCCAGAATTTTCAAATTCCTACTTGATAGGATCAGAAAACTGTTTAGGTTTTATATCTTGCCCAACTATAAATTATTACCCATTATTATAAGCCAATGTTGGACAGCAGATTCACTGTTTTGGAAAAAGAGTTATCAATTCTCTTATAGTGCCATCATCTTCCTTGACTTCTTCCACTATCTAATTGGAATACAAAACATGCTGGACTTAGTATGAATGAAGATACAAAAGTATCCTGAGCAATTCAGCATATTAATAACAAGAATAACAGAATCATTTGGGGTGCATTGTGGCTTGCATGGTTAGGGTGCTGGCTTGACAAGCAGCAAAGTCACATTCGAGATTCAATTTCTGTCATGAGGTGGGGCTGAGCTCAGATCCTTTGTTCCAACTCTTTTCTGGGGACATGAAAGGAGCCCCCAACTGGGCACTCCCTGGGCAACGGCAAATGATGTCACCGGCAAATCCTTTCAACCAGGAAAGGATGGTACTTCCAACATGAGTGCAAAACAAACAAGCAAACCCAGAACCATTACAAAGGCTGACTTCCTAGAGGAAAATACTCAAACCATCTTATCCCAAGGGCATGTGCACTATCTGCTCTGCTAATAAACTCAACATGCAGGTAGTCCTCAGTTAATGACCATTTGAAATTACAATGGTACTAAATGAGGAGACCTGTAACTGGTCCTCAAAGTTGAGGCTGTTGCAGTACCCACACAATCACATTTTGGGTGCTTGGCAATCGGCTATCAATTTTGAAAGTAGCAGTGTTATAAGACTTGAACTTTAGAGGTTAGAAAGCGGAATAATACAAGTTTTTTAACGAATGAGGAAGCACAAAAAAATCTTCCTCCTTCCAAAAAACCTTCCCTCTCCTGCCCCCCCAAAAGCTTCATGTGTAATGGTTGACTGGATTAATATTTACATTTGAACCAAGTCACCATCATGAAAAAGAGTTCTAGCCTGTTCCTCAACACTGTTCTACCTACTGGTGTTGATAATGAATTTTCAGATGTTTCATTGTGGATCCACGGACACCTTTTAGACCAGGGTCTTTTTGACAGATCTGTCCTGGACTAGTAATATTAAGTCTCTGAATCCCACTGTTTACCAGTCATGTAGATGTTGGAAGAAATCTTGCAGAAATTTGGCAGGGAGCTAACGCAAATGTCTTTTGCTAAGAAACAGCTGCAAGTCAGCCTACTTTTGGCTCTGGCCTGATTACACCTGGAAAATAAACCTTGACTGTTTTTAATTGTGTTAATGTACATCACATTAAAAAAAAAGATTTTTACCCCAGCAATGGTGCCAAACTGGTATGTAGGTAGTCTTAGCCTATGGAAATACCCTGTCTATGGAAATGATCAATGTTATTAAGATCTTTAGCAATCTGTAAAATAACAGCTCTGATTCAAAGCTGAATCCAAGTTAAATATCCCCGTAGTCAAGGATGTCATCTTTCTTTTTCCTTCAGCTTTTTGGAAAACTAGATTTGCTAACAGGAAAGACAGTTTATGGAGTTTACTGAATTTCCTGCCCATGTTTTCTTGAAACCCTACAATGTTGCATTACAGAACTGATTGATAAAATTGTCACTGGGCAGAGTAAAAAAATAGCACAAAACTATCTTTATTGACAGATATTGATTGACAGTTGGAAACTCAAATATAATTCACGAAAGAATAATTCATAAATTTTAAAAAATGGACAGGGACAACTTTTTTATTTCTTTTAAACCCATCTACCTGGCCTCAAATTCAGTCCTTACACTTCTTGAATGAAATGAATGAAACCTGGATTAGAATGAGTAGAACAGAAAAATATTGTTTTCATTTCTTTTTAACTGTTGGAAGGAGTGAACAGCAGAAATTACAGCTCCTGTACTTGTGCATTTATAGCCTTGGATGAAATTTGCTTTCCTTCAAGCTTGAATTAAATGAGCTTTTCTTGAAAATTTCTAGAAGTCTTCATTGACTGCACTGAAATAGTATTTTGAATATTATTTTATTTGGAATGAAGTGTTGGGGGACAGGAATGGAGAAAATATATCATAGAGATGACATGGCAACAATTTTACAAGAAGTAAAATATATGTTATGGAACCAAAATCTTGAGATAAAAAGAAAAAAGGTATTTTTAAGTAACATTAAATAACAGTAAGTAAAGTTATGATGTAAAATATAAATTATAATTATCAGGAAAAGTAACAACAAAAAGTTGAAGATGATTTTTCTCTAAAACTATTTGAAGCTCTAAATGACTAACTCAGTAAAATTTCAAATGTAATTATCTTCTGCACTTAGCCCTCGGCTTTCCATATATCTCTGCAGTGTCATCTTGCATACAAAATAGGCCACATTATTTTTGAGGAATGGTAGCTCTCTAACATACAACATTGTTTTAATTTCTCGGCTTTGGCTGTCCTTTTGCCTCCTTCTTTCACACAAAGAATGTCAGGCCACAAAAAAACTTAGGCATATTCGGACTGGGTGTGGGTGTCTTTTTAAATTCCCTGAATTGATAGGTTGTAATAATACAACAATCACAGTCTTTTATAGATTCTAATTTTATTCCTTTAATAAACCTATTAGAAGCTGATTACATATAAATAGATTGGGTACTGACATAAATCAGGGTTTTAAATTATAATAATAAAGTATATATTTAAAATAATGTTCTAGGTCAGTGAGTAAAGTCAGTTACAACCTAATCTTGGTCAAGATTTAAAAACTAACATGAGCTGTTTCCCACCCATTCTGTGTACCACACATTTATCACCAAACCAAACTGTAAATGAAAGACATGTTCAACGTATGCTGATAATTATAAAAAATGTAATGCACCAAGTTTTAATTTCTTTTTAAAGTTATAGCAAATAGGAAGCCAAATTACAATTTTTGCAATAGCATTAATAAATATGAAAGCTCTTTTTCAAATTAGAATAGGTCAAAGAGAAAATCACTCCTCTAATATAAATTAATATAATATAAATAAAATATTTTTACCTGCAACTCTAACTGTTGTACAACTTGCATCTGTACTCTACATTGGGCTGTACTTCTATCATCCAGCGCATGCTCACTATTGAGATGTCTGTAATAACATATAGAAAATTATTAAGTGAAAAATACCAAGATGAGTAAGCAGAATATGTTTCTAGTAAATCTAAATTTTTTTAAATATCATATTTACCCCAATTTAACTA